>QLON01001597.1:0-21805 GCA_003313675.1 Termitomyces heimii | reverse complement strand
GACTAGTGATGGCTCACTACTGGAGAAATGTCTTGGCCCCAGGGTCATAGTTTGAGTAGATCCTGGACGAACTTGTCTCTTGGAGTTGAAAGACAGTGTAAGTAAGGGGGTAGAGAAACTAGAAAAGCACCTTGCCCAGGCTCCAGGGTGCTACTGTGGAGAAGAACTAAAAGGGAGGTAAGGTTTTAAAGAGAGGAAACAGAAGGTATACATGGGAGTTGAATCCCTACTAAACCCAGAGGCGGGGGTTACGCCTGCTACTGCCATCTGTGAGTCTTGCCCCCCAGAGAGTCATTTCCCAAGTGATGTTGCTGGAAGTCCCGGAGTTTGTCAAGGGCACTGTTGAGGTTTTGGCATAGTTCCCAAGTGTCATCCTCCAGGGGTCATCCACAAATATTCCGGGAGTCAAGGATATCTTTGACCTCATAGTGGTACTCATCCTTGACCTTGACCGGGGGAGGGGGTTTGGGGTGTCACTCGGAAAAGGGGTCTAGGGGGTGTCTTTCCAGGAGGCGGATGTGAAATACCGGGTGCAGACCTTTTAGTCCTGAGGGGAGCTTGAGCTTGTAGGCATGGGATGAAACTTTCTTTAAGACCTTGAATGGGCCAAGGTGCTTATGATTGAGCTTTGGGGAGAGCTGGTAGGTGCAGAGGTGGCATTGATCTAACCATACCTTTGTCCTGGGGGCTCAGTCAGGGATGTCTTCCCATTTCCGGTCAGCATGTTTCACATAGGCCCAGTTTGCGGTGTCAATTTCCTCCCAGAGGAATGCATGAAGGGACTGAAGATCCCAGGCAACCTTGTGAGTGGCGTGCGATGGGATGTCCTAGAGCGAGAACATCAGTTGAGGGTGATATCCTTTGTTGGCAAAGAAGGGGGTCACCCCGGTGGCAGAGTGTGGCATGTTGTTGTAGGTGAATTCGGCCAGAGGGAGCTCAGTGTGCCAGTTATCCTATAGGTAGTTGACATACAGCCAGAGGTACTGCTTGAGAGACTGGTTGACTCTTTTGGTTTGACCATTGGTTTTGGGGTGGTAGGTGGTGGAGAGACTGGCTTTTACTTCAAGGGCTTTGCATAGGGAAGTCCAGAATTTGGACACAAAGAGTGGGCCGCAGTCAGAGACGATGTCATCTGGGAGTCCATATTTGGTAAAGACGTGCTCAAGGAATAGCCAGGCAAAGTCCGAGGTGGTGTCCGTGGTGTGGCAGGGTAGGAAGATGCCTTGCTTGGTTAGCCTACACACAACAACAAGGATGGCATCAAACCCTTCTGATTCTGGAAGTTCGACAATATGATCCAGGGATATAGAAGACCAGGGGTGTCGTCCAACTGGCAGGAGTTTCAGGAGCCCATAGAGTCAGTGTTGGGGGACCTTGGCCTGGAGGCAGGGTTCACATGATCGAATGTAGTGAGTTATATCCTTCTTTAACCCTGGCCAAAAGTAAGCCTGGGAGATAAGCTGGAGAGTCTTATGTATTCCAGGGTATCCCCAGAGCTTGTGGTTGTGGTGTTGGCAGAGAACATCATAGTGGAGTTGGGCATGATCCAGGACATAGATGCAGCCATTCTGGAGGAGGAGTTTTTTGTCAGGGGACAAAGAAAAGGCAGGATTCCGGTTGGTTCCGTTGGGGGGGTTATAGGAGTCATGGTCAATGAAATACTTGTCCTGGGGGGTGTGGCATATCTGGCTCAGGATTCCTTCATCATTCAAAATCAGTACAGCATTCAGATGTTCAGGGGGGATCACCATGTGATGATTAAATGCATTGCATTCCACCTCAAATGATTTCTTGGAATAGACGTCTGGTTGTCAGGTGAAGGCATTGGGTTTAGCTCCAAGTCATCCCAGATGGTACTGAATTGTGAAGTCATACTCTGAGAGGATTTTGGACCATCAGGCCTGCCATTGGCTGAGTTGCTTGGTCATAGTGAAGTACTGCAGGTTGTTGTGATCCGAGTAGACCTGGATCCAGTGTTGGGCTCCCTTGAGGTAGGCTTGCCATTGTTTGAAGGCTTCGACAATGGTGAGGAGCTCCTTGTCATAGATATCATAATTGAGCTTGGCATCAATCATGGACCAGGTGTAGAAGGCGACTGGCCAGGGCTCCCCACCATTGGCTTCCATCTATGAGAGGATTTCAGCAATGGCGTAGTCAGAGGCGTCACATTCTAGGATGATCAGGAGATCAGGGTTGTAGTGCCAGAGTACAGGGGTGGTGGTGAAGGCCTCCTTGAGTAGGTTAAAGACACTCTGGCACCTACTGTCCCAGTCCCATGCCATGTCCTTGCATGTGAGCCGGTTAAGGGGTTTTGTGATACTGGAGTAGCTATCTATAAACCTCTGGTAAAAATTAGCAAAACCCAAGAAGGATTGTACTTCCTTGACATTCCAGGGTTGCAACCAGTTGACAATGGCCTTGACCTTGTGGGGGTCTATGCGAATGCCCTCTGGGGATACAATAATGCCAAGATACTCAACCTCTTCCATGTGGAATGAGCACTTCTCAGGTTTGGCATGGAGGTTGTGCTCCCAGAGGCATCCCAAGACCTGCTGGACATGCTTTCCAGTGATCCTCCTTCAAGTCAGAGGAGATGAGGATGTCATCCAAGTAGACAATCACAAAGATGTCGCTTATGTCATGGAAGATGTTATTCATGAAGTATTGGAATATGACAGAGGAGTTAGTCATTCCAAAGAGCATTATAAGGTATTCAAACAGACCATATTGCATGTGGAATGCAGTTTTCCACTCATATCCCAGGGTGATACAGATGTTGTTGTAGTCGGAGCAGAGGTCGATTTTTGTGTAAACCTTGGTGCTGCAGAGTCAGTCAACTAGATTGCCAATGAGTGGGAGCAGGTAGCAGTTCTTCTTGGTGATCTTATTGAGTCTCTGGTAGTCAACACAAAGTTGGAGTAAACTGTCCTTCTTCTTGGTGAATAGAACCAGGGCTCCGGCAGTGGAGGCAGAGGGTTGGATGAATCCCTTTCCAAGCATTTCATTGAGGTAGTCTTTGAGGGCCTGGAGCTCAACTTCCAACATGTTGTAGACCTTACCGAAAGAGGGGCTGGCTCCATCCTCGAAGTCAATTGTATGATTGTAGGGGTGATGGGGAGGAATTTCCTTAGCATCGCCTTCGGAGAATATGTCAGCAAATTCATAATACTCCAGGGGGACTACTTCTTGGAGAATCTGTTCTTTGGTTTTCTTTTCTGGAGAGATAGCATCCCCTTATAGGTGTTCTTTTGGGGAAGAAGGTGAAGTGTGCAGCTGAAATGTGGGGGCCCCATCCCTCATGAGACAGGCAAAGGGGGCAGCTCCAATGATCCTAATGTCAAATGTATTTGGGTCGATCAGAGTTGGGGATGCATCGGCTGAAGCAGGTATGGCACATGTCTGGGACTGGTCTGGGTAGTTTGGCCCTTTGTGTCTGTTTCGAGGAATGTTTGGAGGTCGAGCGGGGGCCTTGCGAGTTTGGATGGGTATTGGCGGAATATGGCTGGGGGGCGTGGTGGCTGCTTCAAGGGTGTGGGGCGCTGGGTCGCTTCCCAGGGCCCGGAGGTGCACAGCGGTTGAGGGACAGTCTTTGAGTCCTGGGAAGGTCATTGTGAGCATTCTCCAATCAATGTCAGGGTTTGTGCTATGTAGCCAGGGTAGTCCCAGCACCATTAGAGTTGACACATGGAGTTGCATGACCAGGAAGTTGGAGGTGAACTCATAGCCATTGTCCAGGGTCATGCATCCCAAATGAGACCTTAAGATGGGGCTGGAGGAGGAGAGGGCACTGTCAAGGCATTGCAAGCCAAGGGGTTAATTGAAGGGGTCATGGGGAAGATCGAGGGCATCACTAATGAAAACTCTGGTAGCTCCACTATCAATGAGGGCCAATATCAGTCCCAGGGCACCGTCCAGCCTGGCATTGATGACAAAGGATTGGGACAAGCAAGATTGGAGCCCAGGGGGTGATGGGGGTTTGTCCAGGGAGTCCCTCAGAGTCAGTTCTGGAGAGTGCAGGATATCAAAGGGGAGTTGCTAGTCATCGGGCATTGGCTTCTGGGTTAGGCAGAGGATGAGATGTCACCAGTCAATGCAGGGGTTGGTGTCCTGGAGCCACAGAAGCCCCAAGACCAGGGGCATGGAGGAGTGTAGTTTGGTAATCAACATCTGGAGAGTATGAGTCTATCCATTGATGAAGGTAATGGGCATAAGCACAAAGTGAGTGACATCTCCCACCGTAGAGGTGTCCCCGTCAAAGAAGCAGAGCTGCACTGGGACCGAGGGTCATTGAGTGGGTTTCGGGGCGAGGGTAGATCATGTTTCGTCAATGAAATTATCTGTGGCACCACTGTTGATGAGGGTGTTGAGGGGGGTTCCGGAGGGGGTGAGGCGGGTTTTGAGGAGGAAGGAGTGTGAAGAGTGGGAGGGTAGGTAAGCTGTGAGGGTGTCCTATGCAAGTGTCATGGAATGGAGATGCGAGACCAAGGCAGAGAAGACGTTGGGGTCAATTCTGCGATTTAGGGTGTCTTCTGGGTCTAAATTGCTGAGTCGTTTTCTGAATATTTATAGGTGGCATCCTCCCCTTCAAAAGTCCAGGTGGCGCATCCCATAACCTATTGTTGGAGACACTCAGAGATGAAGTGATCTTTCTCACTACAGAGTATGCAAACCCCTTCTCTCCTTCATCATTCCTGCACATCCTTTGGGACCTCAATCCAGGGTCATCCCTTTCTCAGGAGCTAGTTGGCCTGGAGGGCCTCTTCATCCCGTTCGTCGGTGAAGTTCAGACCCTCAAAGTCTTCCGGGGGTTCCTCGGAGCTTGGTGGGTCATCTGAGTCATTGGTGGCCACGGCGGCATTGAGTCGAGCCTGGAAGCAGGCACCACTGCCAGGGTTAGCATTGGGTGGGCTGCGACTTACCAGGGGTCTGTCGCCAGGGAATGCAGGAGGGTCATTGCTTCGGGTTTGGGGGTTGGAGTTTTTGCCGAAGGACTATATGGTTCCTTCCCTGGGGTTCCAGGGGGTTTGGGAGTTCGAGTACTTGCTGCAGTCTTCCCAATATCATTGGTTGATTTGCATGATAAGGGCCTTATATCCATTGTAGAAGGGTTGTTTTGGGGCAAGTCGGAGGATGTCCTTAATACATTGTGGCAGTGCATGGCAGAGGGCATACTGGAGGGTGCTGTAATTCCAACTTGTCTCATAAGCTTCCTTTTCAAAACATATGATGAAGGTGGTGAAGCATTCTTTGGAGCACATCCGGAGGTTAAAGAGGTTGTCCTTGGCCTTGGCCATGGTATCATAGATCCCAAATTTCCCAGAGAACTCATTGATGAAGACTTGCCAGTGAAAGAGTGCTGGGCTGTTGGAGTCGAACTGGATGAGGGCGGTGTAGTGGTTGAAGGTGATCCCCTGGAGGTATGAGGCAGCGAAGGCTACCCAGGAGCTATCAACCTGGAAAGTGAGTGGCTTTGCCTGAAACGTATTAAGACATTGGGTGAGGAATGTATGCCATTTTTGGGGGTCCCAGCCCATAAATGCATTGGGTTTTTGAATGTCCAAATGCCCTTTGCGGGCAAGGGCATCGCAAACGTCATTGGGTCAACTACCATGCAGGTGGTGGGCTGATCGAATAGTCCTCCCGCCAGATTGAAGGACCGCGATATGGCCAAGGCATTTTGTCATTCTTCCCATTGTCGTTGCCCCGGAGTGGGGATCATGGGGGCTGTCAGAGCGGGTTCTGGGAGTTCCCATTGGATGTGAATTGAGCAACCTGGATCTACAGAGTCGTTGAGGAGTCAGGGAGAGGGGGACATGTGGACTTTGTCAAGCAGTTGATGCAATTTTTTGTGGAGGATCATATTGCATCTATACATTACCATAGTCTGCTCTGGAAGTTTTTCTCACGTGAGGCAATCCCCGAATTCAACCAAGCAATGGGCCCATTCCTCCAGGGTGCCTACAAAGTCGTCATATCCGAAATCTGTGAGTAGCACCCTTGCCCACCTTGCAAAGTCCTCTGGCGAGATCCTGAGTGAGCATAGTACTTTGTCTCATTGCCATTCATACTCCTTGAGGTGTCATCATCCTACAGGCAAGGGAGGGGTCCTAGTGGGTGGAGTGGCGGTTAGGTAGTATCGTGGGGGGTAGTCGTGGTTGGGAGGTCCCTGGAGTTGGGGGGCGGGGCACTGGTAGCTGTAATAGGGGGTGGGTGTGAAGGGGCTCTCGCTGGGGAGTACCGGGCAAGGTCCACTGGGAACTGGTGAGGTCTCTGGCAGGCCCCCAGGGAAGCTCTGGTACAAGGGGACCTCCACAGGTCATGCCATGGCTAGGTTGGGCAGGGGGGCCCAGCTGACTAAGGGCCCCAAATCATAGAGGGATGGGTCAGGGACCCAGTGGCGGTGGAGATATTGTAGTTCGTACGGGAGGGGTGGGTAGGCGGGGTGGAGGGTCTATACGGAGTAATGATCTGGGACTGGATGCCCATAAGGGTCGGTCTAGTAGCTTGTGGGGTAGTAGGTGTGAGTATATATAGCCATTAAGAATGGTGTAAGGAAGAAGTCTTGATATTATGTCAGGTTCCACTGAGTCAGGGGCTTTCTGAGAAAGCAACACCCTTATAAGGCGGACTTGATCTATGGATACCCGGATGTCTGGAGCTCCAGGACTAAGGCTCCAGGGCTCAAGATGCAAACAGGGGGGGTGGTCCCAGGGGAACAGAACTTGATCCGGGGCTTTGGGTATTTTGTAGAGGCTGGGAGTTGGTGGAGGTTGAGTCAGAATCAGAGGTTCTAAGACAAGACCCAGTTAGCAAATTATGAGTCGCAAAGTGCATACCAAACTTAAAGCACGCAATTATTCCAGCATGCTAGTCAAAGTGTGCCAGTCAGTGCATACCAGTCAAACAAAAGAGCATGCAACAATTCAGGTAATATCAAGACTAACGAATACAATGGTGAACTACGCTATAAGTACTATGGGGTCAGGTCTCGGAATTTCAGGGTATCTGGAATGATTTCCGGGAGGCATTGAGTAACGGGCCAGGACTGTATATTTAGATCACATGTGTGGGGTGCACGATCAATTGGCGCAGGGGGGGCTGTGATGTGTGATAGCCAGAAGTGGGTAGTGTGATCCGACAGTTGATGGTGGTTGATCCTGGGGTCCGTGGTGCAGGGTTCCCAGGGAGGTTGGCTGATGGTGGTTGTGATGTGAGTTGATGGCAGCATCAGTAGTTGTGGGGGCAGGGCGTGTTGCAGGATTGACAAAAGAGGGTCCCGGGTGGGGTTCTGGGGCTGTTCTGGGGAACTCCGGAGAGGGTTGTGACAACTAATGTCATCAACAACCTATTCAAACAGCACTAAGAAAAATCCTGCTATTATTACTACTAATGACTACATCTACTAAACTACTTAGTAGCACACATAGATATTCATAGATGCTATACACACCTAAATGGTGATTGACTCACCTACCACCATTACTACAGCTTTAATAAGTCTACTGGAAACTTGTCTAGACTCTCTTGCTATATAGTCTAGCAGCCAACTATCTCCACAAATTTACTTATTTCAATTTTACCCTACTTTGCTAAACTTTCATTACACTTAGCATATTATAGCAAATGCATAGTCATTACAGATTTGCATTATCTGTAGCATTTTTACACATTGCTTACTTGGAACATAATTATCACTGCTCCTATGATGATAAGATTGATCTGGATGAAGGCATATCTCCACTATTTAGGAAGACCTAAGATATGTATATGCTAAAGGAACACATTGATGATATACTCAAAAAAGGCTTAATTAGACCTTTATTATCCTCCTTCAGAGCCTCTGTTCTGTTTGTCAAATTAATGATGGCTTTCTAAAGCTTTGTATCAACTACAGTGGCTCAAAAAACTGTCTTAATGTTTTATACTTTTTGAAAGATGACATTGGCATAAAGAATGGGAAGTACCTAAAATCCTGATTAAATTATATAAAATACTATAGCATTGTAGCTACAAAATATATCTAAATAATTTTTTAAGTTTATTTTTGTTTTAATTAGAAATAAGGAGTAAGTTGCATGTGGAAATACAGACAGAATTATGTGATCATGTTTGAATATATTTGGAAGTGGTTCAAGTTGGTTGATTTACATCTTAACCTTCAACCACTATTATAAAATCTATTCCTCCTGCACAATGCTCTACTGTTGCTTTTCTTTTTGCTCAAGAGTATTCTCTGCATTAGAATTTAGGCTCAAACTGGTCTAAGAAAGTCTACAATTGAGAGGATTAGTAGAGAGTTGGAGATGGAGGCTGTCCTGCTAAGCTTATAAACAGGCTATTATTTAACAAATCTCAATTGGGAGACTTGATACAGCTATCTAGGCCACTAATTTTATCAATAACATCATTTCCAACCCTGTCTCTTCCCAGACTGTCTAGAATGTGCTGAAGGAGAAAGGGTATTAGTCTGCTATTAAGAGAAAAATTTCTATGCTCAAAGCTAAATATCAACAACTATGATTTAAATGGGCTCAGAAGCATTAGAACTAGACTATAGAGGATTAAAAAAGGGTTTTGTAAATAAATGAGACAAAGATTAATAGAATTGAGTCAGATGGGAAGCAGTATGTGTGAAAGCTACAAGGAGAAGGCATTTTAGACTAAACAACTACACCTACTATAAAGTATGGAGGAGGAAATGATTTCATAGTATGAGGCTGTATGAGTTGGAATAGGGTAGAAAAGCTTGTGGAGGTGATGTGGATTATAAATGCAGAGCAATACTATAAAATTTTGGATGATGGAGCAAAGGAGAGCTTTAAGAAGTTGAAGATGAAGGAGAGTGCCTGCTACTTTCAACAGGATAATGACTCCAAACACAACTCCAAGAGGGCTGACAAGTGGTTGGAGAACAACAACCTTGATATATTCACTGATCTCAACCCTATTGAACATCACTGGGAGTATCTTAAGGAGCAACTTAGGCAGTATGAACTATCTCCTCATAGTATGCATGAATTATGGGAGAGAGTTGCAAAAGAGTAAGATGAAATACTACTAGAGGTATGCTAAAGACTAATAGAAAGCATCCCTAGAAGGATTCAAGCAGTTATCAAGGCAAATGAAGAATATACAAAGTACTAGATACTAAAATTAGAGATGCTTAAAAAACTGTCCCAATGAGTGAATGTTTTAAAATGGCTATTGCTCCATTAATTTTGATTTTAATTACATAAGCCTAGATTCATTTTGTAGCAATAAAGCTATTGTATTTTACATAATTTAATCAGAATTTTAGGTACTTCCCATTCTTCATGCCAATGTCATCTTTCAAAAAGTATAAAACATTGAGACAGTCTTTTGAGCCACTATACCAGAAACTCAACAAAATCACAAACAAGAACTGGTACCCCATTCCACTCATTGAGGATTTAGTCAACCACCTCAGAAGTGCAAAGGTCTATACAAAGATCAATCTCTAATCAGAACCTAACAATATCCATATTGCTTTAGAATACAAATAGAAGACTATGGGAAGTGCAAATGGATTTTACAAAGGTTAAGGCTATTCTCAACTGGCTCCAACCTTGGAATCTCTAATAAACAGACATCTTAAATATGTGCAAGGAAGATTTTGGTCAGCATAGATGTGATAATAAAATCTTAAAATAGACTATACTCAAATTTAATAAGAAAGGTTATAGACAAAGATTGAACTTCATGTGAGCAATTGGATTGTATAATCACTAAAATTTGTAAATATTAGTTTCCACTGGTTTACAATAAGATGATGATCAAGAAATTGAGATAAGTGATTTTGTCAATCTCAGTATAAGACTTTCTAGGTTTTATCAATTTCTACAAATAGTTTATTGATAATCACTTGGAAACTAGCCTTACCTGAAAAGAGATTCCCTGGAATTGAGACTTGAAATTTTAGAGAATCTTTAAACTTCTAAAAAAAGCTTTCTTCTGCCTCTATCCTGCATCACCTCTCAATAATTCTTTAATGTGATGCCTCTAATTACACTATTTTCAGAATCCTTTTCTAAATAAATTTTAATGGCAAGAATCTTTATCTTGTGGCTTTCTAATATAAAGAGAGGGTTCTGTGGTGCTATAAGAAGTCAGGCAGTTTATGGTTGTCTTGCAATCACAGAAATGATGGAGATTAGTTTAGAAATCAAAATACAAAGAATGATGTAGACTTATCTTAAAGATTAAAAATGGGTTATAATAATTGAAATGGAGTTTGAGTTAAAATTGGGTTAAAATCCAGTTAAAATAGATGGATTTAAAGATGATAGAGTTTAAAATGAGATAATAGAGTTGAAAACAATGAGATTTGAAGTATTTGAAATAAAATGAAGATAAAGATGAAAAATAAATGAGAGATAAATTTAAAAGAAGGCAAGAAGGACAAGATATAGAAATAATAGGCTATTTTAGTTAATATTGTTAATATTGAAACTACCTACTAGCTATAGCAAAACCTTGTCTATATACTAGCAAGTTTCTTAAGCAGCAGAACTGATTATATAGTAGAGGTATTCAAGCAAGTGAAGAGTGAGCCAAAGATAATTGCTTGGCATATTATTGTATGATATCAGAAATGATGTTTCTAGTCTAAAAGGTTGTTGGAAAGTAGTTCTGAGTTATTTAAGGAGGGGCTCAATTGGGCACTGTGGAAAACCAGCATTGTTTGATAATCTTAGTGATAGTAGAGATTGAATTAGGGAGAAAATATAAGAGGTCAATGGAGTCTTGTTCTAGGATTCAGAATGAATTGTGATATAAGCACTGAATCTAACTAGGCTAGTTAAACTTCATTGCATTATATATTACATCTTTTTTGCTGCTTCCAAGTTTAAAAGCAGTTTTTTGAGCATAGTGCTCACAGTATACATCAATAGCCCTCTGCTAAAAAAGAAGCTTTAGCCACTTAACATTATTTTCATTTATAAGCATAAAAGTTGGAATTATATATATTTGAGTATTGTGATAAGTATCAGACTCACTGAAAAGAGTGCAACATCAGAAATGTAATGAAAAAGAACTTGCAACATATTAAAGGTATTTAAGCTTTAAAACAAGCCTTTTTAACTTAATATTGGATTGAAGAAATTGGAAAGTGGCAAAGTGGTAAAATGAAAAAATGGAAATTTGGAAATTTAGGAGAATAAAAAAATGAAAAAGTAGCAAAATGAGAGAATGAGAAAGTAGTAAAATAAAAAAATAACACTTACTTCTATGTAATTTTCCCTCACCTAACTGTGCCAAGGCCTAATTTTCTCTAATGCACAATCATTCCCAAAGTCCAAGACATCCTGCAAGTACTTAGATAGTAGCTTCATAGTTAGTACAATAGTCTTGATATTAGCTTTACCTATATATATCTAGGTTTCTCTCCATTCTCCATCTTCTCTATCTTATTCCTCACTCTAATTCAATTCTAAACATTTCCACATTAGTTTTGTTTTTTCCTCTCAAGCTTTTTCCATCTTTGCCTTGTTTCATTTGTTGCCTTTATCTTTAGCTCTCTTCCTATCCTCTCCTCTCTTCTAGTTCTTCCTTTCCCTCAACTTGACTCAGCTCCAACTTCTAATTTCCTAGCCCTTTTCTTGTTATCATTTTGCTATTCCATTTCTATCTCATTTTTCTCCTTGTCTACTTTCTTCTTTGCCTCTACTTCAGCTCCTCCTCTGATACAATTCCCTTTACTCCCTTACTTGCTTCTTACTCTTATCTTGATTCTTTTCCATAATTCTATCTTTCTATTTTACTTACCTCTATCTATTTATATTTCTTCTCCTCTAGTTTCTAATTTCCATTTCTTTCTTTTTGTAATCTCTATCTATACAATCTTATTACTCCCTCTATTCCTTATGATCCTTCTGGTGTCTAACTTTGACACTAACTCTGGACCTCCATATACATCTTCATTTTCAGCAAGAGACAACTAGTAGGTTCCTACTCAATAAAGTGAGCCCTTAGGTTAGTAGGACTTAACAGGCAAGTTAACAACATGCTGCTAAGAAGTGTGCATTGAGCTGCATGCAGAGGTGTGCATTTTTGTCCTTTGTACACTGCATATGGCTATTGTTATATTTTGCAATATCTATATATATTTCTCTATATATTGATATATCTATCTTAATAATAAAACATTGCCAAAGCTATGAATTATCAAAAAGTCTGAATAGAACAGACTTCTGCTGAAAACTGTAAGTGCTAAAAACTGTAGAAAATGACATAGCTAGAACCACCTTGAAAAGCCCTCTCTAAATTATATTAGATTAGCTTTATCAGTAGCCTAAATATTGAAAAATCAGCTTATCAGTATTTTAATCTAATGCTCACTCAAATCAATCATGTGACTATGCTCAGGTCTCCAGACATCAGGTGATTTATCTTAAGTAATCAGAATTGTCAGTGCACCAATGACAAATTAAGGCAATTACTACAAATCTGATAGAATCTAATATAATCATTAAAGATATGATTTCATTAACTCATAAGATAATTTGCTGCTAAATGGGGTTGTGGCTGTGGAATGCCATCAATTTAGCATTACACCTTAACAATAAAATGTGTATATCTTAGCAGAAACATAGGTGAATCCCTATATATTGGGTATTATTTTAATTGCCTAATCAATCCACATACAATGGAAGTTGTCCAAAGACATTTTGTGGCAAACTGATAGAGGTATCAGCAATTTAATAGGGAAAGTTAAATCCAGCTGTTGGTGAAAATTGAGTAGGCTTCATTAAAATACTGATATTTTGATGGGACAGCTACCAAACTCTATTGTATTTGGTATTGTTGAAAATGTCTAATCAATCTACACCTGTTAGAAAAGGTCTGAAGGCATTTTGTAAAATAAAAAGCAATAAATCAATGCACTTACAACAGATTACAAATACATTAATTAACAGAATAAAGTGGACTTCACTCTATAAAGTTTATTTCTTGTTTTTACATTGTTTTAGCACTTTCTGCTAGTTCATCACATTGGTCTAAATTTACATTTATGCTTTTGCCCTCAATGCTTACAAAAGCCACTTACAAACCTCACTATGTTCTTTATATCTTTGTTATCTATATTTTTAATATACTAAGATTCACAATAGTCTAGCATCTTATCTAAGCAGCACTAAGGAGACTCACTATAATTGCTGCTGACAACAATCACTTTACCAACAAGTATTTATTGGCAACTTCTATATGTACTAAGTGTCAGGTCAGAACTTACTCTATTAAGTAGGAACCTACTAGTTGGTTCTTGCTGAAAGAAGGAACTCATATGAAGGTTAGGAGTTAGCTCCAAAGTTAAGCACCAAGGAAAATGTGAGGAATGAAGGGAATAAACAAGCTGTAGAAGAAGTAAGGAGTATGAAAAAAATGAAAAAGGATCTAGAAAATTAAAGGAGAAGTATAGTAGGTAAAACAAAAATAGGCAGGTAGAAAAATAGAGTCAAGACAGAAATGCAGAGTTAAAATAGAGATTGAGATTGAGCAAAGGAGATGGAAAGAGAATTAAATTAGAGAAGAAAGGGAAGAGGATAAAACATGAAGAAATGGGCTGGGAGTATAATGAAAAAAAGAGAGGATAGCAAAACAATAGTATAAGACTAAAGGGGGAAACCAGAAAGATTAAAAAGTTAGAGCTGAGTTGAGTTTAGAAAAAAGGAAATCAGAGGAAAGAAAAAACTTGGAGAAATAGAGATGAAGATGAATGTCATAGACAAGATGAGGTGGAGGCAAAAAAAGAGCTAAGAAAGAAAAGAAAATTAATTGAGAGTAAGAGATGAAATAAAATTGATAGGAAGAAAAAATATGGAGAAGACTGAGAGTGAATAGAAAGATTAGTGAGTATGGGCAATATCAAGACTACTATACTGACTACAGAGCTACTTTCTAAGTATCTGTAGAGTGTTTTGAACTTCAGAAGTAATTGTGTGCTGGAGGAAATTTTTCCTTGGCATAATTAAGTGATATGACAATTGTATAAGAGTTAAGAGCTGTGGAGCAATTATGTGAAGTAGCATTTATATGGTGTTAGAAGTAATCTGTTAGAGTGGTGTGAGACATTGTAATAAGTGTGAAGAGTACTACAATATGACATCAAGGCCACTAGTAGCCAATATTACTTTGTTCACTAATGGCCAATACTGCTTTGTTCACTTATATATATATATATCTAGACCAACAGTTCAACACCCTCAGTTTATTGACACATTCTGAGGATACATCAGTCACTACATACAATTGCACCAAATACTAATCATATACCTAGATATTTAACTTATGTATCATTTACTAGGTATACAATATAGTTCATTGACACATTCCAAGAATATTTAACTTATGTGTTATTTACTAGTGCCACTACAAAGTTGGATTCCAATAAGTTATGGGCCTAAATTGAGCAGAATACTTGTAGAAAAATACTACCTGCTTGTTAAAATCTCTAATTCTTCATACTGCTTATTGCAATTGCTGATTATGCCAGGCTGTTCCCATATAAAGCTATTCTCTGCCCTTGTTCTCTTCTGCCAAGATTTCTTTCACTGCCCAGACTTGAAGAAGTGCCTCTATTATCTCTACATGATTGATAAGCTGCTTACCTGCTTCCTACTATTCTTGAGAATATGCTCTCAAATTTCAATAATGCCACAACTCTCTCTGTTCTTGCCATCTCTGTCTGTGGGGCAGAATAGAAGCACAAAAAGTTTAATCAGAATTCCTCTACTGCAAACTTTAACTGCTGGATCACAATTATGAAAATTCATCTCTCTATACTTAGCCTAAAGTTTTATATTTTTGAATCACTGACTTCTCTGCCAAGTGCAACTATAGAGCTACATGCATACTAGAACTGGATAGCAAATGATGACCTTGCACATGCTGTTATCCTTATCACCCTAGACAAATTGGAGTATGATGAACTCAATAATACTCAAACAGCTGCCTTCCTCTTCAGTCTAATTAGAACTCATACTAAGAGTGAGAGGCCAATCAGAATAGTAGCACTAATCCAGAAAGTACTGAAAATCTGGTGCTCACCTAGTGAGCCCCTGCTAGAGACTATAAGGAAGATCTGTAATATAGTTAATCATATATTTTCTATTAAAGCACTTGACAAAGACCTATTCAAGTGTATAGTACTCCTAAACAGCCTCAGTAGCCTGCAGTATGAGCTTATCCAGGCCCAAGTCTCCTAGGGGCTAGCTAATGCCATAAAAAGCAATCCATATACTTCAGACCACATTAAAAAGCTTTTTGAGACTATACAAAACCTTACCACTCTGAAGTCTGCCAACAGCAGCTACTCCACAGACAGTGCACTTGCTGCCACTGCAAAAGAATACTTCTGGTCCCCAAAGCCTCATCTCCCTAGCTACAATCATCCTGCTGATGCAAAGTATTATGCAATATGCCTTTTGCATAGATACCCTTGCACTGTATATAAAGCCCCATTTTGTGCACATCATGAAGGCACAATGCAGAAGGCTGGTTTTAGTGCTGCCTATGACACTGCCAGGGCTGCAGCTGGGAAAAAGCAGAGAAGTGGAATGGGCATTTTGAAACAGTATATGCAACTCATTAGTCCAGCAAGAAAGGTATATCTGATGGAGAAGGGTGAGCTACAGAAGATGCAGACACTAAGTAGCATAATCACAGATAAAGTGTTAACAGCAGCAGGTTTTGCAGGGCTGGTTATCAATGACTTACTTAATCAATCTGCAGATGACATTAAATGAGAGGGTTGAATGACATCAGTTGAGGAGGAGGAATCAAGAACTTCCTTCAACTGGCATTACTACAATAATAACACTGCACTCATATCTACAACCAACCTCCCATTCTTTATAGATTCAGGCATCACTATCCACATATCTCCATGCAAGTCTGACTTCTTCACCATTTAACTCATCATGCCAAAGGCTATCAAAGGAGTTGGTGAATTAACTATTGCTGCTCATAGCATTGGAAGTATAAAACTCTGTACTAAGAAAGATAATTTCCTTGCTTTAAAGAAAGCACTCTATATTTCTAACTCCACTGTCCATCTTATCTCTGTCAGCCACATCTTAGTCAACAATCAGATATACTCACATTTTGACAACAAAAGAGTCCATATAATTGACTGCACTACTAAGTTAGTTATAGCCAAAGACCCACTTCTAAAAGGAAAAGGACTCTACACAGTTAGCTTGTCAGATGCAGATGTTAAGCATGTATACATAACAGCCAACATGGAAATATAGCATTGACAACTAGGCCATGCCAACTACTAGGCTATACAACAGCTAGCCTGCAATTATAGGATCAAAGGTATGATTGTATCTTGGAAAAACAGACATACACACCTATCCCAAAGATGTGGCTGAAAGGGCATAGAGCAATGAAGAGCTGAGGATTGTATAAGTAGACCTGTTTGAATTAGTGAACACTTACTCAAAATCTGAAAATCATTACATACTAGACATAGTAGATGATTATACTAATATGCCATGGTCTATCCTATTGAAAACAAAAGAAGAGGCTTTTGCTACACTGCAGACCTGGGAGAGAGCACATAAGAATGACATAAGATTGAAAGTGAGCAAGTATTGCATAGACTTTGATGGCAAACTCAATAGCATAGAAATAGAGGCATAGCTCAACTTGAGAGGAATTACAAATGAACATAGTGCTCCACATACATCTGCATAGATTATTAGAGTAGAATGAATGCACAGAACATTAATAGGCAAGGCCAGGGCCATGAGAATTGATATGGACTGCCCAGAATTCCTTTAAAACAAATTTTACTTGACAGCAGCACATCTTTATGCAAAAACTCCTACAAAAGCCTTCAATAGCAAGACTCCTTATGAAAAATAGTTTGGACATGCACCCAATTACTCCTACATAAGGAAAATAGGGTATTAAGCATTTGTGTTTATACCAACACATAACTCCAAAGTACTGCTATGCTTAGTTGAGACAATTCTAATCAATTATAGCCAGAACACTAAAATATACAGATGCTGGGACAGGAAAAACCACAAGGTATATCAGTCACACTGTGTTAAATTTGTTGAATGCCACAAATCCTCACCAGCAATAGCATCACCACCCCAACCACTTGCTAAACCTCCTATTCCCTCCCTCCAACAGTTAGATGAAACCTTGCTTACCACACCTGAAAATAGTAATGATGACCTCAGTTACCTTAATATAGAGATAAATGCACCAGCCTTAGGCCTACAACTCCACCAAGAAGACACCACTATTCCATAAAGATCAAATCATATATATCAACCAATAGAGAAGGCCATGAATGACAAAAACCAAATGCCAATGAAACTGAAAAGGACAATGGATAAAGTAAGAGAGAGCATTAGAAAAGTGACAGAAAGGAGGGATGAGAGGTGAGCACAACTCATGAGTAATAACTAGTCAAACACTGCACAGCCACAGACCACCATTGCATCAGCAACACCCACAGACAAACAAGTGCCCTGAGCCCATTATAAATAAATTACAAATAGACCTTGATTATATATTGGCAGCAATCTCTCTATCTGGTAACATCAAACCCCTACAAGTCAACACTAAGAAGGAGCCAAGCATATGGAAAGAAGCACTACAAGGGCTAGATGCAGAAAAATGAGAGGAAGCCTACAAGGAAGAGCTAAAATCATTAAAGGACATGGGCATGTACCAGCTTATCTCAAGATTAGAAGTTTTTGCAAGGCACAAAGTATGAAAGAGGTGGTCTATTTTCAGAATTAAAAGAGATAAATATGGAAAGGCAGTTAGGTACAAGATATGCCTAATATTCAAGGGCTATAAACAAATATATAAGTGTGACTATAGTAAAACCACTTTGCCAATAGTGCATATGGAGTCATGGAGGATATTGCTGCATATTGCAGCATTATAAGGCTGGGACACAATACAAATTGATATCAAGATGGCTTTTCTGTATGGTATATTACCAGACAATGAAGTTTTGTATATGGAGCAACTAGAGAGGTTCAAGGAACCTGGAAAGGAAACTTATGTGTTTGAGCTTCTATAAGGACTTTACAGTATAAAGTAGGCAGGCCAAATCTAGAACCAAATCCTAAATGAGCAGATGGTTGCTTGGGGTTTCACATATCTGTCCTGTGAGTTCTGCATTTACTACAGGAAGTTGGAGATAGGCACAATCATAGCTGTGGTCCACATTGATGACTTTTCATCTATAGTAAACTCAAAGGAAGAAAATGAATGATTCAAGATGCAAATGTGCAAAACATGGATGATTATGGATCTGGGCAGACCAAAACATATTGTGAGAGTCTTAGTAAAGTAGAATAATAATAACAAACACATAGTATCTCTGTCTCAAACTGCCTTCATTGAGTGAGTAATCCATCAATTTGAGCAGGGAGACATGCACCCACTATCTCTACCTATGAAACCAGGTCTAAGACTTAGACATGCCAAACTCAAATATAAAACTTAGAAGGAGAAAACCAATATTGCATAACTACTATACAGATCATTGGTAAGTAGCCTACTATACATTGCTATAGCAACCTGCCTAGACATTGTGTTTGCAGTCTAGCAGCTATCCTAGTTCCTTGATAACTACAACATGTCCCACTGGAACATGGAGATTTAGCTCCTTTGCTATCTAAAAGGCTTAAAAAATCTCAAGCTCTGCCTTAGAGGCTTATCTATTACACTCCATGGATTCACAGATGTGGATTAGGCAAGTTGCCCAGACACTAGGAGAAGCATCAGTGGTTACACTTAGTCACTGGGAACTGGGGCAATATCATGGTTAGCTTGGAAGCAAAAGACTGTGGTGACATCCTTATGCAAAGCAAAGTATATAGCAGCATACAAGTCAATGCAATAATGCATTTAGCCAAGAATATTGATGAGAGCCATCAGATGGGATTTCACTAAGAAATTGACCACCCTATTTTGTGATAACAAGGCAGCTATACTCTTTCAGAAGACACAACCATGCATGCCCAAGTAAAACATTTCAATATAAAATATTACTTTATTCATGAACAAGCTCAGATAGGCAAGATTACAATTAAATACATAAATACCAGAGACAATGTCATTGACATATTCATGAAAGCATTACTAAAACCACTGTTTATATGCCTGTGCAGCATGCTTGGAATGTCCTAACTCCAAATGCAAGAAGAAGATATTAATTGTGTTTAATATCAGTTATGTTCATGGTAAGGAGAAGTGTTGGAGTGGTGCAAGACACTGTAATAAGTGTGAAGGGTACTACAACATAATACCAATGCTATTAGTGGCTAATATTGCTTTATTCACTAGTGGCCAATACTGCTTTATTTACTTACATACATATATATATCTAGACCAACAGTTCAATACCCTCAGTTTGTTGACATATTCTGAGGATACATCAGTCACCACATACAATTGCACCAAATACTAATTACATACCTAGATATTTAACTTACATATTATTTACTAAGTACACAATATAGTCCATTGACACATTCTAAGGATATTTAACTTATGTGTTATTTACTAGTGCTGCTACCAAGTTAGATTCCAATATAATCTAGTCTTGTTGGGGAAGTTGAGCATTGTCAGATTGTTAAAAAGCAGTAACTACAAGAAAACTTGATAATCTCAGTAACTAGATCAGTGATGGTTGGGTATTAGAAAAGAAGGAGAGCAGGGGTCAGTATAGTCATACCTGAAAGAGTGTGCCAGGGTCATGACACTGAGCCTGGTTGGTCACTCTTTCCTTGTCCACCACAATTATATAATACTACTGCCACTCAAACAGTAACATTTACTATTACTATCAGTAACTCTTAGCATGCTCTTTGAAAATCTATTCAGACTTCCACATTATATAGTCTATCACTCAACTATTTTACATTTTATCTTACTTACATTGCTCAAATCAATCTTGCAGCTGTGCTCAGATCTCTAAAGATTAAGTAATTTTCCTTCAATCTTCTTGATGGAACTGTGCCATTGCTATTAATGATAAATTCAAGCAATCACTGCTGATCTGATAGGATCTAGTGGTATTATCAAAAATATGATTGCATCAATTGATAAGATAATTTACTACTACTAAATGGAGTTGTGGCTGTGTATATAACATTAATTTAGTATCACACCTCAACAATAAAACATGTGTATCTCAGCAAGAATCCATGTTTAATTTGCTCATCTCTCTATCACATGTTTAACTCCATATCAGAGTTCTCCAACTTGACTCTCTTCTACCTGGTCTTAACTTTATTTAACTCCATTTCTATTTCTTTCCATTTTAACTCTTGCTATCTACTATCTCTCTAATTCTTTTGTATTTATCAACTACCTCCCAACCTTTCCCTTCCATTCACTTTTTACTACTCTTCTCTTCTCATACACTATCTCCAACTTAATTCTATATCATTTCCATCTCTGTTCTTCCATCTCTTTTCCAGTTCCACTCTCTCCAACTCCCATTTCTTCATTTCTCATCTTAACAATTCTGTTTTGACTTTACTTTACCTTACTTGCACTTTCTTCCTCTTCATTCATTATCTATATACTCTGGTTCCATTTTCATAGTTACTAATTTCTTCTTTTTGTCCTCACACTCCCTTGGTGCTAATCCCTTATAATGCCCTTGCTTGTGTATATTTAAATTTAAAACCTGACTAGTAGGTTCCTGCTCAACAGAGTGAGATCCTGGGTTAGCAGGACCTAACAGAGATGGCATACTAAATATGGAAGTTGTCCCACTATATCTTGGCTTCTGTCTCACAAAGTGGACTTGGATAGAACAGCAATTGGGTGTAATAGTGCAAGTGGTGTTTTGACAGTTTGTTGCTGAATAATTTATGGTATACTCATTTGGCCTTAGCAAGATCCTCACAATCATGTGAGGGCAAACATAGTTGTACATAGTATAAAGACAGAGATCCCTTTTCAGTAACACCTGCAATACCTGACACAAAGTGTATTTTTGAGATCTGGAAACTAATCTACCTTCTGTCCTTACTTTGCTTCTGTTTATACATTTTCTGAGACATCATCTACCTCCCAACTTAGGTTCCATCATAATCTCACTGGCTCTCAATTGTGTTCTTTTAGTCCAATTGCACCCTCTTCTTGCATCCAAGTTCCATGTCGTGTCCAAATCTGCGTAGTTCTATAAGCAGTATGCTTACACATGATTATAAAAGGATACATGCTTGTCCATCATGGTGGAAGACTTCAAAACAGGAAAAAGAAATTGATACTCCAACAGTATGAAAGATTTGATTGTAATATTCACCCAGCAACGTGGGTGTCGGCTACTCAAAAAGTAAATGCACCATCAACTACCGCATTCGTCTCGTCTCCACCTTTTCCTATTGTTTGCATCATTACACTGTCACTTTCGCATGTATCATAGGGGCCAAATTATGGCCATCCATTGTTACAGAGCTCATATAAGTGCGAACGTTACATACCGATACCCTCAGCCAATCATATATTGAACTGAGGGTGAGCATCTCTGCACATATTATTAAAGTACGTACTGATACAACTACCGGGCAGACTTGTAAACTTACATACCTGTTAGGTTAATAAGAGTGTTTCAGTTCTAACAGCGGGGAGATAACAAGTGCCATTTTGGGAGCGTATCACGATGTTTCATTGGGGAAATCAGAGTAAGATTAACAATCGGGAACAACGGATGTTATGTCAGGACTCCGTCTCGGCATGTACATGTGGTCTAGTGTTTACATGTATCCGCAGCATCAGACGTATCCTA
>QLON01001593.1:0-70646 GCA_003313675.1 Termitomyces heimii | reverse complement strand
GGGGGGGGGGGGGTCAGGGTAGAAGTGCCTTGTGAAATCCGTCTGGGTCGAAAAAAGCAAATCAAAGATTGCTAGCGTGCTTCTGCCGCCAAGGTAATTTTTGGTTTTGGTGCGTGTGGGAGGGACTCTTCGGTCGTCGGGGTTTTGGCAGATCTTACCCGAATATCTAGGAAGGGGCTCTTATTACTTACATTACTTACTTTATTGCGCGCAAGCAGGTCGAGTCGGCTCCAGAGGGGTTTGTCGACTTTGATCTACTTTTTTTTTTTTTCGCGCCACGACATCGGTAAAGCAAATAAGTATGCGCCCGTGGGCGCAGGCTTTTTTGATCCTAGTCCTGCGTAAGAACGCCCACCCTACTCGTTGTTGGTATCAATGGAAAAACCTCCCACGGAGATGTTATCACACGAATCATCTCATATCTCATCATGGGAAGTCACATCCTACTGGAGAGGAAACACCCGATCTCCCCTAGCCTCTCCCTTGAATCGTGGGCCAATGACGGGGCGCAAGCCTCAAGGCATTGGGGGGGCATGGTCAATTCGTATCACTCCGAATCGGATTGAAAGCGCGTCCTGGGGATCTAAATGTGCAAGTACTGACCGATGACTACTCAGGCGCGTGGTCACCCTCGTCCGGTGGTGTCCTTTCTGCCGTGATGGCCTCACCGTGTAATCAACATCCATCTATTTCTGACAAACAAACACCTGTGTTCATGGAAATACATTACAATGTTTGTTCTTGGACGCCAGGTACACTTCTCTGTCCACCCAGAGTTGCTCTAGCAACAAATGGCTTCCCATTCAAACACACACCCAACAATCGCCAAGGGTCGTGATTTCAAAGTCTTTTGGGTAACCAGGAGCTGAGACATGACATTGATCATTCTCTGGTTTGGAAACTCAACTCGTTTTGGACATGTGATAAGGTAGGCCATTGTGGTTGTTCTTTGTGCGACCGCATTGCTGTTCAGCGCGATGATCGATTCGATGGAGCCTCGTGGTCGATAATCGATGCACGGACGGCGATACCGTTACCCTTTGTAACCACATGGAGCATCCGGAACTATTTTTTCCCCTTCTCCCATCGTCCAACTGAGCAACTTTGCCGCGGAACCTATATGTTTAAAAACTCGCGGTGCAAGTATCACCGACATCAGCTGGGAGGGGGAGGAAGCACTTTGACTGAGTAGTCCTGAGCCGGTAACCCTGAGCCGGTAACCAAATCCTTCCGAATCCGTATGTGTGTGGTGTGTGTGTGCACAACTCACCACAAGCGGAATCAAAAGAGGTCGCATTTGTTCCGTTTGACAATGTTTTTGTTCACGGAAAAGACAAAAGTCTCATCGGGCAGTCAAATCTCTCGACTCATCTTATCGGCGAGGCTCATAAATGCTGAAACGCGGTTCGCTGCGCGAGCACGATGCATGCCGGCGTTTCCGAGTGCGCCACGCCGACAGCGTTTGTTATACGGTTTGCTGAGGCGATGTCATGGTCGGCGCCGAGTTATGAGTCTGAATTATTTTGTTGACTACTCATCCTAGTCTCCTAGATTGGATCAATATTCTCAAGCCATCAGCGTCCTAACTCGACGAGGGTCACCTTCAAACGCCGCCATAGGTAACCTGTTTGAACAAAGGAAAGGTTACATGCATAGATATACCTTGCACCCACCGACGTCCACGAAACACATCTCCGCGTTCCTGCATTTGTTAATCACGGTGATCGGTGTTTGTACTGACAGATAACGTCGAACATCCACAGCCCATTTCCATGCTTGGGCATAATCTGATTCCGATGACATGAATTGTCACTCCTCGAATAGGCGCTAACCCTAATTCAACAACTCATTGGCACACTGAGAATCTGTTGACGCCCCTCCCGGCGGCAACATATGACCGAATCGTGTTATTTTTAAGTTTGGCTCACCTGTTTGACTCGCACCGTTGGTCTGAGTCGCTCGTAGGGGCGCTGTCACTCTAGCTTCTGTGTATGTGTGTGTGCTTCCGTTAAAATAGCAATGACATTTTATGATCGCGACAAAATGCTCCTTCGCGGACTCCTAACCGTCATACTCAGCTGACGTCACCTTAAGAGATGCAAGCAACACATCTTTAGCAACTTTGAACCAGAATGAGCTGAGTTATCATCTCCAGAGCTATGCTATCAATGCATAGATATAGCAATCGCATATGGCAAAGTCCTCCGGACCTCGATCAGACGCTCGAGTCCCCGGAAGGATGCATGTACCACGTTATCGATGGCGAGCAGCCAAGACCACCGATATACTTACTGTAGTGCGGGGTGGTTATCGGAGTGATCTGCGTCAATCTAGGTCCTTGACACAATCCACTCGATGAGCTCTAACTATGTCTCGAGTCGACTCGTTGCTTAATCTTTCGCAAAGCATAAAGTTGTCTATATCTTGTAATCGTAATCAGATAGGAGAGCATCGATGGAGAACGCATGGTCTACGAGACTTTTAACAACGAACGAATCAGTCAGACGTCATGAGCATGAACCGAGCAGAAATCCTCGGTCACTGAAGGAGTTCGGGCTAATCCCCTTGTTCGCAACTTTGCTTCCTGATTATGGTTTCCAATTCAAGTCTAGTCGGTCGAATGATCATCTCAATAGTACAAAAGTGGCGAAGAGGAATAGCAGCAGTATCTTTATACCGTCAAAGGACCCGTGTAATAGTCAGCTTAGTACTGGTGTGCAGCGATCAGCGCTTTGATACTAGTATCTGGGAATCAAGTCACGAAATTGGAGACAATGGGAACAAGGGGAGCAGTACCAGATGCAAGACGGCGCACGGCGCGCCAACGGCATCCGGTTGCCGAGGTTGAAAGCTTGACGAGCAGATATGACGCAATTAGACCATAAAAAGCCCGGGAAGGGCCGAGAAATGAAGGTAGGGGAGAAAGATTCTGTCAATAAGCGATGCTTCGAGATATGCCGGCAATGCAATTAGGGGAAACGGAAGAAATTGACGAAAAGAAGATAAAGGCAAAAGCATGTATAGAATGTTGACTTGGCAAAAGGGAGAATGGAATGGAATGCGGAGGACAGGGGTAAAAAAAAGCTAGATGGAGATGGTTTGCGATGGTTCATAGAGATCTCGCGCGGTACATAGAGGGAAGAGTATGTTTGGAACTAGTTGCACGTGAATTAAGAGAAAGAAGAACGTAAAGAAAGGAAGGAAGATGCGTGAGGAGGTTTTCCTGTGTTCCAGCATGGATATCTGTACCACGGGGACATAATACACGGACAGGGGTACCACTAAAATCTCCATACGCCATAGGTGTGTTTGATGAATAACCCAAGACTCCGTAAGCCATAGCTGTGTCCCAAGATCATCTGACCATCTGGACCGACAAAAATAATCAGCAAAACAAGTGGCGTCGCCATAAAAGGAAGGAGCGAGCACAAAGGACGGGATGCATTGAAAGACAAAAAATTACAATTCCAAGAGAAGGAGCGGCCAAACGGCGGCAAAAAGATTCAAGTGGGGTTTTAGTCACAAGGGGAACTGGATCTCTCTGATGGCTCAAAGTGAACCAGTCTTCGAAGGCACAAGAAAAGTATAGACCCCCCACGGCCGCCGCTCCAAGTAATAGATACATAAACGAGAATCCGCAGCGTGAACAAAGAAGGCGTGGACTGGTTGTGAAGGGGACGCAAAAGAAGTCAAATGAAGAAGATTTAGTAAGATCTGATGGTATAGAACCCGAGGTGGCAGGATCAATCATGGACCCTGACGATGGGCTCCATGCGTTTGCGAGTCGGAAGAAGAAAAGAGCAGAAAGATAAGAGAAAGATCTCATCTCGGAGCGTAAGGAATGGAAGAACAAAGTGGAAAACAAAGACTTACGCGGATTCACGAGGATCAGACGGCAAAAATAGAGAGCAGAAAACACAAACGGAAGCAAAAAAAAATCAACAGATATCAATGTAAACGGAAGCAAAAAAGATAAACGCATAAGGAAGGTCAAGACCGTGGGTGAGGAGGCGCGCGGTGATAAATAAATGAACCACACAAAAAGCAACATCCCAAAACAGAGACACGCAAGAATTTCGGACGAAATAAACAACTCGGAGAAAGAAAAGAACAGAAAGAGAGCGTAAAAGTAGATAAATCTGGATGGAAAACATGGCGAACTTGTAGAATAAGAAGTAGATGGGAAGTGTTGGCCTGTCTGGGGACTCTCGGATGATCCAATTACGCGGGACCGCGGTTCCGGAGTTCCGAGTTGGCTGATGTATGATGGGACGGATGTGTTAAGTGGGAAGAACTCGGAGAATGGGGTACGGTATGGGAAGAAATGAATACAAAAAGTTGGTTGTGAGGGACAGATGGGGAGAGTGAAAACTCTGAGTTTGTGGATAACCAAGGAAAGAACAATGGCAAAGACAAGACAATAACTCACTCATTGTCTCTCTTTTCGATAAGTATAGTCTGTGCGCGAGAAGTCTCGGGTGAGCGTGGCGAGTAATGTCTTTGCTCTGAACAATTGAGATAAGCGATAGTTGGAAAACAAAGAATTGGTCGAGAACTGGTCGGGAACGGATCGGGAACAAAGCTGCGAACACAGAATTGGATGCGAACCGACTCACGATCGATCTCATGCGCTTGGACGATGTGAATCAATTGAAATGACTAGGCCAGCCGCGACTGGACGATCGATCGATACGACCAGCGGACCCACGTAGCGTGCGAACGATCAGCATACGAAGCGAACAAGCAGGAGGGAAAGTGAATAACAAGGACAGTCATAACAAGCGGCTAAATCCAGAATGCGGACTCTATAGTCGCGTTCTCCTAAGCAAATATCTCGCAAGGACGCAAAAAGTACGGCATTCACATCAGAAAAATTTATCACCGCCGACAGGGCCGGCATGGCTCTGAGACGATGATACCTTTTGAATAAAGAGATCGCAAATCAGCAGCAAGCCTAGATTCAAAACACATGACCGCCGACAGGGGGTGTAAAGGCTGGAAGAGACACGAATGGCAAGAAGCGCAGAGAAAATGGAACTCGCGTCTGAGGATGTAAAGCGGGAAAAGAAAATGAAAGGCAAAGCAGGAGAAACAAACGGGCCGTGGGCGAGAAAGAATGGAACTGTAGGCAAGCGACGGGGATTGCGCACGCGGGCGGCAATGGCCGAAATGCTCGGGTTGATCCACGATCTGCTCTGTTCGCCCGACGTGCGGGAGATTATCGATGTCCATCCAAACGACGCGGCTGCAGACGCGTTTCGTGATTGGCCAGACTGGCGGACGATCGTGGACGATTATCGGGCGGATGCGCCATCAATCGCGCTGGTCGCAGCGGTGCGCAGGGCGCAGATCGGGCGGGAAGCAGTCAAGCTCGCGGGCGTTGTCGAGCAGGACAAGTTCGGGATGTCGCCCAAGAAACACCACGAAGTCACGCGGATGAGCCAGTTCGTCGCGAGCCTCGCGCTGCCCGATGGCATCCACATCGTCGACGTCGGCGCGGGCCAGGCCTATCTCACGCGCGCACTCCACGTGCTCCTCGCAGCACCCGCCCTCGCCCTTGACGGCGATCTCGGCCAGACCCACGGTGCCCGCGCCCGCACCGGCCCGGCCGTCACCGGCATCACCCACCGCACTGTCCACCTCACGCCCGCCACACTCGTGGACGCCATCGACGCCTGGCTGCCTCCCTGCGCCACACCTGTCCCCGTTCTCCTCGTCGCCCTCCACGCATGCGGCTCTCTCACCCCCGATCTCTTCCGCGCCGTCCTCTCCCTCCCAAAAAACCATACCTGGTACCCTGCTGCAGTCGTCGCCGTCGGCTGCTGCTACAACCTCATGCACCCTCCCGCCGACTTTCCCCTCTACGCCCCGCCCCTCCCCGTGCCCCTCCCTGCATCTGCATACCAAATGGCCGCCCAGATCCCCGATACCTGGCTCCTCACCTCCGCTCGCCTCGCCTCTGTCTCCCTCGCCATACGCAAGGTCGTCTGGCGCGCCCTCCTCGGCCGCATCTACGCTGCCGATGGCACGTCCCCAGACAAGGACACAGGCAGTACTCCCGCCATGCGCCGCCTCGGCCGTCTCCCTGACTCTGCATATGACTCCTGGCCGACGTTTCTCCAGATCGCATCCCAGCGCATCGGCGTTGACCTCGCGGGGCCCAATCCCCCCTCAGAGCCCCCATATCCAGAGCTTCAGCGCCGCTTAGAGTCCCTGCATGTGCTTAGATGCCTTTTGGGGCCCGTAGTCGAAAGCTATATCATCCTGGACAGGCTCGAATGGTTGAAAGAGCAAGTCCAAAAGTCTGAGGTGCTAAATGGATACGTTGTCGAGGCCGTCAATTTGTTTGATCAGGCCACGGGCAGCGGCAGGAATGTTGCCCTTGTCTTGAGGCCGGGTTGACAGTGGCTACATACCAAGTTGAAGATCTACCGCCTTTCTCACAGTAACAACTGCATTTTCAACTGAAAACCTGCGCGCTATCCACACCTTTGACGTGCAGCCATAGCGTCCAGCTGTCCAGATGAAAAGTGCGACGGCAAATGCGGACGAACAGTCAGGTAGATAACTTCACGAATAAATTTAGAATATATCTCTCAATTTGGCGAGGCTTTCAGAATGGTCTGCCATTAAACTGTGGTGCCCGTGTAAACAGTCGCATGTGAGCATCGATCGAGTGCCAATCAGAACGAAGTGGAGAAGAGAATCTCGTTTATCTCTTGTTCTTGCTCGTTGATCAAAAGGCTTTGGCGTTACCTTTCTCTCTAAAACATTACCCAGCTTGTGAATGCTACTTTCAGCGGTCTTATAACATCGAAGTTCGTTCGACCATCGTCTGTGAATCCCCAGCACAATGGGGGAGAAGCGAGTGCAATGTCCATTCTCGAGCGAGAAACACTTTCCCGTTTGCTCTTCGTCCACATTACTCGCCAGTCAAAGGCCCCCGGATCTGTAGGGCCTGTAGCGCAAGCAAATTCTCAATAGAGCAGAATATGAGAGTGCGTCGAGTCCGCTGACAGGAATCAGCCTACAGGATACTTCGTGCCAGCGCGGTCCTAAATGCGTGACATACAGCAGTGCGATGGCCGTAAATCCCAGGTACCGTTTAATATCATCACAATGAGGTGAGGTGAGGTGGGTGGCGCACAAGAAAAGTATTCACACGTGTCTTCCAGCGACGAGGGAAAGACACGGGTAGGGTGATATATACAGATGTGAAACGTGTGCGCATGAATGTTGACATTTCGAGGGGTGACATGGACAGCCGACCGACAGAGAAGGTCCTGTCCCAAGTACCCAAAGTACCGAACTACGTTCATTCCGTCCCTTACTTACAAAGTGAATAGTAAAGTACAGACTTGGAATATAAGCTCGAACACTGATCTCGGCCGCAATAATGGATACTTGTGTTTCCCCATTCCATTCTCGCTAGCAGAATCATTGTCCTCTGACACAGGTTGGCTAGAGTACCAACTTCCATGAATCATATCCGGTCAGGCCGCATGCATACGATGTATACTGAAGGACAAGGTCATGAAAGAAGGCTATCATTTCATTCCAGGTAGGTGGTCATCCCGATACATGGTGACTCCGCACCAGTGTGCCATATACCTTCGGTTGCCTAAGAAGGGGTAGAATTAACACTGTATGTCCTCGCATTACTAAAGAAGAAACACGGAATGAGCACGTTGAGCGTGCTTGAATGCGTGTGTCGTAACGTGGGTTAGGAAAACCGTCAAGTATATAATTTGGTATCCTAACTGAAGCAAAAATGAGGAAGCTGGTCAATGGAATCATCGTCAAAAAATGTGTTGATTTCCTACGATAACAGCTCCAGAGAATGTCAAGCAAAAACTCTACGAACATTCAAAGTCTTATGAGTTACAGGGGAGACCGCCGGTGTGAAATTTAAATTTCGTGACTTTGCGAAATAGTATTGTACTGAATAAACCGGCTTGAACGAGTATTGAAACGGAGGATGCCATCTTAACTCGTGCAGTAGAGACCATACAATAATCACATTATCCAATTCATTCTAGAGTGTACATGGTTACCCGATTACCCGATAAAAAATATGCAAGTGAATCAAAAGAGACATCCAGGTGGCGTCCACGGAAGTGCAGGACTAGTACCGAGTAGAGTATTGGCCACTCGATTTATTGCGCTGAGAGGGACTGTAGCTAGTAGACTGCCGGCGAGTTTTGACATGGTCAGGGCGGTCATAACTTGCATAACTATCGGCCGGGTGATTGGAAGAGTGTCCAGCATAGCCACGCTTGCCAATATTAGCATAGTCGTTCTGTACCCACCTCCGACGGTTTCCCTGACCATTTCCTCGACCATTTCCATTGCCGTTTCCGTTTCCTTGACCATTTCCGTTTCCATTTCCTTGACCGTTTCCGTTTCCGTTTCCTTGACCGTTTCCATTGCCGTTTCCGTTTCCTTGACCATTTCCTTGACCGTTTCCGTTTCCGTTGCCTTGACCGTTTCCATTTCCGTTTCCTTGACCATTTCCGTTTCCGTTTCCTTGACCGTTTCCATTTCCATTTCCTTGACCGTTTCCGTTTCCGTTTCCTTGACCGTTTCCATTGCCGTTTCCGTTTCCTTGACCATTTCCATTTCCATTTCCTTGACCGTTTCCGTTTCCGTTTCCTTGACCGTTTCCATTTCCGTTTCCTTGACCATTTCCGTTTCCGTTTCCTTGACCGTTTCCGTTTCCATTTCCTTGACCGTTTCCTTGACCATTGCCATTTCCATTTCCATTTCCGTTTCCTTGACCATTGCCATTTCCATTTCCATTTCCGTTTCCTTGACCGTTGCCGTGTCCTTTACCGTGACCACTCGAGTGCCCATACGAATGCGAGTGCGAATGCGGTTGCGATATAACGTTGTCGAGGGGGTTCATGGATCCGCCGCTCGCGCTCGTGATCTCGTCGTCGATAGAACTGACCTCGTTGCTGATGGAACTTATATCGACGTTCCTCTTGAGTCCACGAGTCAAGATAGTACAACGAGCAAAAAAACTTGGAACAGACCTTTTGATTGTGAGAAGAGGACACGGACCCAACAGTTGACGCGAACAAACTGAGAGCAAGTAACGCGACGAAGCGAGCTTGGATGGAGACCATGATGACACGTGGAGAGGGATTTTGGAGGTAGAGATGATGGCTATTGCTGGAAGAGTTGCGTCTGGGGATCCTGCAATGCGCATCTGGTCTTTATAGTCTCAGCAACTGACGGCTGACTAACTTGGCGGGCTGACGACCCTCAGGGCGGTGACGTCATTTTGATCGACCAATCGCGGTCTAGCCAAATATGACTAAATACTCGACAAACGACAACCGAACAAAATTATAAAGAATTTAAAATGGACCGACAGGGGCTCTCCTCGCTTCGCAAGGGGAGCTCCTGTCGGTTCCTTTCTCTCTTTGAGGAAAATAACGATCTATGCAATCTCCACGTCTTCCAGTTGTTGATATTGTCCAACCTTCCGAGACAACTCCTCTTATATCACGCACAGGCGAAGGCTCCGAGTCTAGGAGACTCAAGTTGTACATCAACAACTTTCGACGTTCTCTTAAGCGCCGACAGCGCTTGACTGCCTTAAGACAAGTTAGACTCGACTTATCTGGAGCTTCTGAACAGCCATCCGGTAATTCAACCCTGGTGTCTTGTGCGGGTCGAGACGCCAGCCCCACTTGGCAGTCCTCATGCAAATCTTCTCAACCAGAATCGCTTCGTTCTCCATTGCTTTCGAAACAATTTCACAACAGCTTTCTGTCTAGCGTCTCGTTAAATCTGGAAAACCATGGCAGTGTCGCGAGAGACCATCTTGCTTCTGAGAGGACGTTTCTTGCTTACGTTCGGACGAGTTTAGCCATAGCTTCTTCAGGAGTAGGTAAGTATCATTATGAGATCTCATGTATTCGATAAGCTTGTTCATGCTCCCGCACAGCTCTTGTTCAATTGTTTACCGTCGCTTCTTCTAATCTCCAGCACTATCGGCTTCTCATCTACATACGTCCTCTTGGTGCAGTCACCATTATCATGGGCCTAACTGTTCTGTCAATTGGTATGTATCAAACACATTCGTTCAGAAGCTCTCGACTGACAGCTTTGACAAAACAGGTGTTGTTCGATACTTCTCCGTTCAAGCAGCTTTAACGAAAGGCTACTTCCCAGTTGCTCGCGCGGTGATAGGATTTATCACACTGATCCTCTTCTTTCTTGTCTTCGTCACGTTCGCTATCTTGGTGGTCGGAAGATTGGGAAATCCATAAGGTTAGTGGAATGGTAATCAAACCTTTCTATCTAACTTTTCTGATGGCGTGCAGAAATACACACGTTGATCATTTGGAACACGATATATCAAGTTACCCAATGTAACACAGAGCAGCGGTTACCGACGGACTCCTCATTTACACTCCTGCATTTCTCAATACCCAATAGCATTTCTGTATCAATACCATTGCGTTTTCAAATCCACTGATAGTGATCATTTGTGGATCACGGGAGAGTATGTTTCCCAGTGAGTTTGTCATATGACCAAAGTTCTCGCTATTTCCCCAACGACTCCATACACGGAGATGTCACGAGCATGTCGGGTGAGGATTCCGACAACGTCGAAGCTTTCATGCAATTTGCAAGATCCGAGTCAGGTGTTTCTTATTTGACGTTCTCAGACGCGACGCGTTGTATACGTTCACGTGCTTGCCAACCGTGTGCCATCTCGTTTGAAACAAGTTCTTTCAGGTTGACACCGAGAGATGGCTTGGCTTCTGAACATCAATGTCAACGACAACGCGACGCAAGGGAAAGGCAAAGTACGAAAAGGACGATCTCCTTGACCCTCCAGCGAAGGTCGTAAAGGCAGCAAGGAGACGTGGGAGGTTAGTCAAGGGCCCAAGTCCAGTCTTTTCTGGGCGAGTCAGTCAAAAGCTAAGTTCGGTACAGGTCGAGAAGTGCATGGGTTCTGCTTGTCAGCGTACTGGCAGGGTTGACTCTCTTGCTTTACTACGATTACATTCCAGGTGTCTTTCGACAAAATACCAGCACCCGACTCCAAAATGAAGCGATACAAAAGTCTTATGAACGATGGACTGAAGACGTTCGAAATGATACAGATGCCTTTACAATCGTTGATATACCAGGTAAGGGCAAAGGCATGATTGCTGTGCGTGATATCGAGGTGAATACATTTCCATCTCGGATCAAGTTAACACTCAATGCCTATTCTAGCAAGGAGAGCGAATACTCAAGGAAAAGCCTGCATTTGTCGTTCCAAGTCAGAGTATGCATCTCTTGTTTGCCGGTTGCATATCAAGACAGCTGACAGAAGTCTAGCCTCTGAATCTCCCAGTGCTCTCATCACAAGGTTCCTACAAGAGGCGAGTTCTCACGATCGTGAGGCTTTTCTGAACCTTTCCTATGTCCACTTCCCGGAGGATCTGGACCCAGAATTACACTCAGATGAAGTTGCTCTGGCAATATTCCAGACCAATGCGGTTGCGGCGGGCAACGGAGTAGGCATATTTCCCACAATAGCGCGCATGAATCATGGTTGTTCAAGTGCTTTCAACGCTGTCTATTCGTGGCGTGATAGGGAACAAGTTCTCGTTGTCCACGCTTTGAAAAAGATTCTCAAAGGAGAGGTGCGGATCTCTTCTGATATCACTAGTGACCCGCCATAAATACATTGAGATCACAGGAAATTCTAACTACATATACGAACACGAAAAAAGTCAGAGCTGCACGGAGGTAGGCAGCTTCTAATGTAAACGAACAGAGTTAATAAAAAAATACACAACAGAGCATTCCTGGAGCAGAATTATGGTTTTACTTGCATGTGCCAAGTATGCTCACTGCCGGAGAGCGAATCTCGTGCATCTGACACAAGGTTGATGGACATCTCAAACGCTTATGCCCGATTTGCAAACTGGAGGCAAGGGACCACCAGTGGTACGGAGGCGATAGACACCGTCAAGCTGATCTGGTCAATCGAAGATGTGGAAGGTTACTGGAGCGAAAGAGGGCAGCTGGCCGCGGATGCTGCCTGGGTTGCTGCAGCCCATTCTGAGTGAGTGAAATGTTAAATGGAACCGAACGTTGAGTCATGACACGCCATCAGTGCCGCTGCCACTATTGAATGGGCCGAGCTAGCGATAGAATGGTATGGGTATGAACTAGGATACGATAGCGAGGAGGTGCAAGACATGATTCGGACCATGATGGACCCCCGCAGTCATTCTGAGTGGGGAAGCCGCGAAATAGAAAAAGTCGGTGGACCGGGTCGACGTTGAGGCCGGGCGGTGTCAGAGGATTTGCGTAAGAAGATTTTGAATGATTAGCTGGTAAAATGGTGGCATAAGACATCATCCATTCATAAAGCTATGTACAAAATCGATATGCGATAAGCGCGGCTCGGATATTTATTAGAAGCAGGAACACAGAGGGGAACGAAGGAGTCGGGAGAGGCCTGGATCGGGCTCCGGTGGTGATCCGAGTTGAAAAGCCGGCCTCAACCCAGCCACGTCCAAACTCTCTCAAGTACAAAACGACTTGTTTTGATCTCTCGTACTCTTCTCCCTTCAAAGATCCACATTTCTGTTGCTCCTGGCTGGTCTTATACAAGCCAGTTGAGCACACTTCACTGGTATTTTTGTTCTGATTATCCTTTCTCATGACCGACCCCAATCGTACCACCTTTTCCTCAGCCTTTCCCCTCGCTTTCTTTACGACGGCTATGAGCACAACTTCCACATCGGACATTATAATCCTTGTTCTTGGTGTCAGCCTCGCTGCTGCATACCTCTTCCGCGACCAGCTCTTTGCTGCCTCCAAACCCAAGGCTGCCCCAGTTGTCGTATCTAAGGGTCAGAATGGGTCTGGGAATCCTCGAGACTTCATCGCTAAGATGAAGGAAGGAGTGAGTTGCCTCGTCATCACCTGTCCAGTTTTTATCACTTACCTCGTATTTTTTTCCCAGAAAAAGCGTTTAGTGATTTTTTATGGTTCGCAAACAGGCACAGCAGAGGAATATGCCATACGTCTTGCGAAAGAAGCGAAGACTAAATTTGGTCTCGCTTCCCTCGTCTGCGACCCGGAAGAGTACGACTTTGAAAACCTTGATCAGCTTCCCGAAGATTGTGCGGCCTTCTTCGTCATGGCTACATATGGCGAAGGTGAACCAACAGACAACGCCGTTCAGCTCATGCAAAATCTTCAAGACGAATCTTTTGAATTCAGCAATGGCGAGCACAAGCTGTCAGACCTCAAGTACGTCGTTTTCGGCCTCGGTAATAAAACCTACGAACATTATAACTCGATCGGACGCGCGGTTGATGCGGAATTGACCAAGATGGGTGCTATCCGTATCGGTGAGCGTGGTGAGGGTGACGATGACAAGAGCATGGAAGAAGATTATCTAGAATGGAAGGATGGCATGTGGGATGCATTCGCCTCTGCTCTCGGGGTTGAAGAGGGTCAGGGCGGGGACTCCGCCGACTTCGTTGTATCTGAACTGGACTCCCACCCGCCGGAGAAGGTTTATCTAGGTCCGTCTATATCAGTATATTTTTTGATCTATTCTGAACACCCGTTCAAGGCGAGCTCTCCGCTCGTGCGCTTACCAGGACCAAAGGTATTCATGACGCCAAGAACCCCTACCCTGCTCCCATCGCGGAGGCGAGGGAACTTTTCCAGAACCCCACGGCTCGTAACTGTGTTCACATCGAACTCAACACAGAAGGATCGGGTATCACGTATCAACACGGAGACCACGTCGGTGTCTGGCCTTCGAATCCTGATGTTGAGGTTGACCGTCTTCTTTGCGCTCTCGGTCTCATGGACAAGAAAGACAATGTCATTGGGATTGAGTCGCTGGATCCCGCTCTTGCCAAGGTTCCTTTCCCTGTTCCTACCACTTATGCCACTGTCCTTCGTCATTACATCGACATCAGCGCTGTCGCAGGTCGTCAGATTCTCGGAACATTTTCTAAATTTGCCCCTAACCCAAATGCGGAGGAGTTCTTGAAGAACTTGAACACAAACAAGGAAGAATACCATAATGTTGTTGCTCTTGGATGTCTCAAGCTTGGCGAGGTCCTTCAAATTGCCGCCAACAACGACACCAAGCCTCGCCCAACTACGGAAAATACCACAGCTTGGTCGATCCCCTTCGATATCATTGTCTCTTCTATTCCCCGCTTACAGCCCAGGTATTACTCTATTTCTTCCAGTCCCAAACTTTACCCCAACTCTATTCACGTCACCTGCGTTGTTCTCAAATACCAGTCTGAGACCAGCCAACATGCTCTTCAGAAATGGTGTTATGGTATTGGTTCGAACTTTCTGCTCAATCTTCGTTATGCTTCAATTGGCGAGACCGCGCTAATTGCTAATTCACCCGACCCTGCTGTTGCATCGGTACCTTCGTACCAGATCGAAGGGCCCCGTGGTGTGTATAAGGATGGTACTGTATACAAAGCTCCAATCCACGTTAGACGCTCAACATTCCGTCTCCCGACCAACCCTAAAAGCCCTGTCATCATGATTGGTCCTGGAACTGTAAGCGCTCTTTGTCATAATATAGTAGATCTTGACTGATTGTGATTATAGGGTGTTGCTCCCTTCCGTGGTTTCGTCCAGGAACGTGTCGCTCTTGCGCGCCGCTCGATTGAAAAGAACGGACCAGACGCGCTTGCTGACTGGGGTCGCATATCACTTTTCTATGGATGCCGCAGGTCAAACGAGGACTTCCTCTATGCTGATGAATGGCCGAAATACACTGAGGAGCTCAAGGGAAAGTTCATCATGCACTGTGCATTTTCGCGACAGAACTACAAGCCGGACGGAAGCAAAATCTATGTGCAAGATTTGCTGTGGGATGATCGGGAGCACGTTGCAGAAGCTATCCTCCAGGGCAAGGGCTATGTATATATCTGCGGTGAAGCGAAAAACATGAGCAAGCAGGTCGAGGATGTGCTTGCACGGATTCTTGGCGAAGCAAAGGGCGGTTCTGCTGCGGTGGAAGGTGTTGCTGAGGTTAAATTACTCAAGGAGCGGTCACGACTTATGCTGGACGTCTGGAGTTGAGGCTCGTAATTAATTCTCATGTTATTTTTTTCCCTGTACTCTCAGTGTCGGATTCACGTCTCTCTGGTACTTCCATCGGTATTCATCCCCTTAATTTTGTAGCTAAATGGAATGGCTGGCAGACACGTAGATTTTGAATAGAATCAAGTTTACCGTTTTTCAGATTCTTGAAGGTTAGCGTGAGTCGCGGGCCGAATCTTTGCGGATCTCTTCTTGCTCCGGGCATGTTGAGAGCGTCCTTCGCGAGACCTCTCGTTGCTCGCCATTTCTCCTCGACGCTCTTAAGACGTAACATACCTCTACAGCCACCTGCCGAGTCTCTGGAGCCGCATGAGTTGAATACCCCGGCAACATCATCATCGCAGCCCCCGTCACAGAGACTCGAACAAAAACTACTAGACGAGATACTAGAGAAAAAAGCTTCGCCCTTTCAGGATGACTTAGATGCATTCAAACAACGCCTTCGGGAATGGAGGGACCGGGCAGTCGTATCGTTCCGTAACAGAGCAGACGAATTCACTGCAAAGTCCAAAGTGACGTTCTCTCAGCTCGGCTCTGAGCTCAATAGAGTTACAGGCTACGAAACAATAGATGGTTTGAAACGTGAGGTTGTGGAGCAAGGTATGTATCGTTATCATTATTTTTTCTACCAATATTGGTCTTCAGACTGATTTGAATACACGATAGAGGCCAGAATAAACGCTACGCGGCAGGCCGCACGTCAAGCGAAACAGGCCTATGACGAAGCTGTGGCCCAGCGCTCAAACTCTCAGCGTGAAGTCAACGACCTATTACAGCGTAAATCACTCTGGACGGATACCGACGTGAGCCGGTTTACGACACTAGTACGGCAAGACCACCTCTACGAACAGGAAGAAGCGCGCGCAAAAGCAGCCGTACATGAAATGGAAAATGCTGTGGAACGCGAGTTCAGCGATCTCATGCGTACCATTCTCGCTCGATACCACGAAGAACAGGTTTGGTCCGATAAAATTCGTAGTGCGTCGACATACGGGCAGCTTGCTGCACTCGGTCTTAATATGCTCGTATTCGTTATGGCCATCATAGTGGTGGAACCGTGGAAGCGGCGGAGGCTTGCACAGACTTTTGAGAAAAAAGTTGAGCAACTCAGTGTGGAAAACGAGGCGAGGGTTGGCGCGAGCATGGCAGAAATTGGGGCTCAGCTTGCGGATCAGGAACGACTTATACTCTATCTCAGAGATGTGACAAACAGTCTCTTGACTCCCCCTCCCGTTGAAACTCCCGTTCCTGTTGCTGTTGAAGAAATTAAACAGGATGTCGTGGTAGCCTATGATAACCGAATTGAAGAGGCCAAGGACAAACGGGTAGTCACTACTATACAGTTGACACAAAGGAATCTTGAGTTGGCAGCGGTGGCTACTGGTGCATTTGTATTTGGAGTAGCTAGTTCTTTGATTTTTATGCGGTAATACACAAGTTCTACAACAGTGGCGCAAATCCAGCCTGTAGAAGCCTTCAGATCATCAAACTTCTTCATGCATTCAGACTTCTATATACACGACAATGCACCCTTTTACACAGTGTAAAGGATGTTAAGATTGTATGCCAAGGGTTATCCTAGAACGCACCTGTCATTAAGGATTATGGGCACATTATCGACCATTCGAGATGACTCCCAAGTATGGACGTTCCACTTGCTCCAACCCCAACCGTCTTTAATCTAAGATATTCAATAATTTGCAAACCAATTGACAATTGGAGACAGAGAGACAAGCGCACCTCGGGTTTCTTATGTGGTGCCAGAATCACCAGCCACCTGGCCTTTGAGCTTAATTCCCATAGGAGAGAAAAAAGCTCGGAAGGGCTATCCACGAGATGGAGGGCGAATGAACAGATAATCATGTCGATGATGGGATGAGGTTCTGAAGACCTCTCAGGCGTGACTTCATCTTTGGATAGAGGTGGCAAAGCGCCTTCTGCGATGTCTTTGAAGGACAGCGCCGAACATGGTAGATTTACTCGGTCATGATAAGCAGTTGATGTGTACTGGTCTTGAACGTAAGCAACAGCGAGCTTCTAGATGAAATACAGACTGACCGGATCCGCTGCTAGAATTCTAGGTAAACCCAACTCGGGCCCAATGGGCACCGACGTCATCTGAGGTTTTTTCTGAGGAAGTCGTCCAGAAGGCTGTTGATCAAGTAACTGTTCAGTACGAGTATCAAACAGCTGTCGCCCGAGCTGCCACCATTCTTGAAAGGCGACAGTTGCTTCTCCGCTGCAAGGTACTTTTATATCAATGGTTGAGGCAAGAGTCGGGATATTACCAACCTACCTATGCATTTTCAATGAAATTCATAGTTACGTATCACAGATTTTCGTACCGCAAGCCATGTCAAACATGATAATGCTATCCCGCCCATTGAGACCAGCTGCTGGTTCCATTTTCCACCATCTAATGAACAGAAACGTCATGGAATCGAGATCACGTCGGTCTTCAACTCAACTTGTTTAACCATTGAAATAAGCATCGACGGACGCCCGGAAAGTGTGGGTTGCGATAACTTGACCCCACTTTAGTGTAATACTATATAAGAGTGGGGGACCGCAGGGGAAGTTAAAGACGAGGAATTCAATGACACTCGTCACTAACCTCAGAGACACCTTGTTCATAGTTCTGGCGCATGGAATGCGAAAGGTTTCCTGCAACAGCGACACGATCACCTCGAGACATTGCGCAATTACGTGAAGATGACCAGTCAAAAAAAAGTTGAACAAAAAATAGTGACACTTCTCGATCTCAAATAATGATATAATCTGAACGTGCTTGCTTACCATGACCTCCTTTATTATCAAAGACCACTTAGATCGCCCTCAAGCACCTTCATGGACTCAAAAGACGGACTCAACTTGCACTTTTTGCCGCATCGTAAAAAATGAACTACCTGCTTATAAAGTATATGAAGACGATGAGATCATGGCTATTCTGGGTGCGTGATAATGGCGACAAACCCTTAAGTTGCCCCTCCCTCTCATTATCCACCTCCAATTATATAATGAGTGCACTTCCATCATTAATTGAGATATAGACATTCTACCCCTCCGAAGAGGACATGCCCTTGTCATACCCAAGCTTCACTGTGCTAGATTATCTGAGCTACCGGCCGACTACGCGGCTGCAGCAGGTAAAGTGGTGTCAAGGGTCGCCCGAGCCTTAACGAAAGGTATTATTGCGCCGTCCACCAACTTTGAACTACTCATTACTTTAACTAATTACTGTTTACCAGCTCTGAATAACACCGCTTTAAATGTCGTATGCAATCAAGAATACGCACAAGTTGTACCTCATGTCAGTTTTCCCTGCACGCTCTCGAGACTTGGCTGCATGAAAAAAATAATCTGTAGGTTCATTATCACGTTATACCTGCCCCAACGTTTGGGACGCCGTCGGAACCAATTAATCCTCGGAAGGAACACTCGTCGAACAAGCCTACGATGAAAGAAATGCATCGTATGGAATTTGAATCCCGGCGTGAGCTGGATGAAGATGACGCTGGTGTATTAGCGAAAGAGATACGAGCTCACTTGTAGAATAAGTACACTCATATGACTGTCTATCATAGAATAAGAGTCACTGGCTCATTTTTCCCACTTATTTTGGCTCAAAGATGGATACGGTATTTTCCCTAGAGTTGTTTTTGTCTAGTAAAGATGTAATGCGACATTTTCGTTCTCTGTCGTCCTGAACCCCATTTGGTCCGATATGTCTTCACGTGAGGGTGTCTGACGCGACTAGTCACGTCACGTATCGCTCCTTCGTTGGTCACCATGTTGACGGCACCTGCAGATGCTCGTGAACTCGTCCTGGAAACGCAAACTCTTGAATCTCAAGAGACACAAGGGCGCACCAGTGTGGTTCAGCAAGATGCACCACAGCCAGAGAAGAAGAAAAAGGTACCGAAAGAACCTACCGCGTTGGTACGAGAGGCTGGTAAATCACTGTTGCCGTTTTCAAGAGTGCAGAAAATCATCAAAGCAGACAAGGTTGCATCACAAGTCGCGTATGATTAATCAAGTGGCTCATATGTTTGTAGGAAATACCCATTGTGGCAAAAGACGCGACATTCCTGATCTCCCTTGCAACGGAAGAATTCATTAGACGCCTTACAGAGGCCGGAAAGATGGTTGCAGAACGAGAAAAAAGAGCTACCGTCCAACACAAGGATATTGGTGTGTTCTCATTACCTACTTGCAAGTAGCGATTGATCAGGGCTTTCTCCAGCAACAGTTGTACGCAGAGCAGACGAGTTTCTGTTCCTTGAAGGTGAGCCACTACATGGCTGTTCATGTATCCATTTGTCACTCATCGGTATGGACTGGGGTAGAAATTATACCATGGATCTCAGCCGATCCGCCTGCGAAACGCAAGTCGCGAAACACAGAGACCGCTAGTGACAGGGAACAACAATCGATGCATCAATTCGTGGTCAATACAAATCGTGCTGATGGCAAGGAAGTTTCTGGACAGATGGACATTGTGATGAATGAAGATGGTACAATGGGTATACAAGGTAGAGACTCAGACCAGGATGATTTTGAATGAAATCGTTTGCGCAAAATTCGGAAAACGAAAACAAATATTAATGTGACGTGCAATGACGCGACGCGAAGGTCACGTGACTATAATCGAGTTTCCGGATACCGGGCCGCATATTCCCGTGGGTTCCAAGTTAGACAACGATTTGGTCATTGTAAGCCACGACCATCGGCAAATCATTTCAATCTTCTCAACCAACACAGTGCGACGATCTGTGCTTAGATGAAGATTGTTACCACATTTCACCAGCCCTCGTCGGTCTTGGCGTCAGTAAAGTGTCAGCTTTCGTCTAGAGATCTTGAACATTTGGTCGTGGCCAAGTCTAATAGACTCGATGTATATTCCTTGCAACCCTATGGCCTACAACACCAATGTGGTTTGGAGCTCAGAGGCACTGTAGCATCTCTAAAAGCTGTCCCGATTCCTGTGTGCCTTGATCGTTTGCAACCTGACAATCGTCACTGACGGACTATCTAGGGTTCCACGCGGTCCAACCTTTTGCTTCTTTTAAGCCACCCTGACCCGGAACTCATCCTCCTTGCGTACTCAGAGAATTCTTACGGAAGCCAGCTCACGGTTACGAAGCAACTTTTACTCTATGAGCGTACCCCACGACCCGCCGAATATTTCACCGATATTGTGGTTCATCCGTCGGGGGAGGTGGCTGTAGTCAGTTGTTACGTTGGCAAACTTAGAGTCGTCAAATTGAAAGCGGGTAATTATGAAGAGGATTTCGATGTCGTGTGCGTTCTCAGTGCTTGTGATTATGTCTCTTCATGATCGCTTATGGATACCTTAAAAAGATTGCGCGAGCTTAACCTTCTTGGCCTCGAATTCTTGCCTCTTCGGGGAGACGAGTACGCGCTGGCTATATTACATGTTGACTATCAGGAACGCGTACAACTCCTTGCACGCGATATCTTGCTCGAGGGTTGGGAATTGTCAAGTAGTCCATCCATAGCCTTAACGCCCACAGTAATCTCAAACAAAGTCGTTTGCTATCCCGATGAGCTCACGCTCAAACTGTACTCAGTCCAGCCGCAATTCGTAGAGGATTGTGATAGTGAAGAGGATTGTTTTTTGGGAGGAATGCTGGTCATTGGTGGCCGGAAGATAGTGATGTACGAGTTGGAGAACTCACAGGGACAAGCGAAACAAAGGTCGAAACGGAGAAGGTTAGAGAAGAAGAAGAAGAGCATGACTGATGCCGAGGAGGCACGAAATAAGGAGAAAGAAAGGGAGAGCAGAGCGAGGAAAGTTTATAGGAGCGTAGTCTGGCCATGGAGCGAAGTTTCTGCGTACGTTTTTGGTATGTTTTGTCCTGAGTCATATTAACGATTCTTTAGAGTTTGTGCTATTGACCTCGTCCCACGTTTCGTTATTAGTGACTTCTATGGCCGCCTTTCATTGCTGTCAGTAGAAAATGTAAAGGAGAAGGGGCTGATCCTGATCCCTCTCGGAGAGGTACCGTCCTTGAATTCCGTATCGTCAACTATTCATTGATTCTAATAGGCATCACCGGCGACTTCCTTGACATATCTCACATCCCAGACAATCTATCTAGGTTCTCATTTTGGTGATTCGCAGTTATTGCAGCTCTCACCTACGCCTGTCTCTTCTTTTTCCACTCCTACTCTTCCGATCTCATCCGACATCAAAACAGTCACAGCAGCCGAACTAAACCATTCCTCTTCCAGTAAAGGCAAGGCCAAGGCAGTCGATGGTGGTGATTCACTGGATCCCACAAAAGGTGTTGTTATCGACTCAAAAGGATCCTTCATCACCGTGCTTGACACCTTCAGAAACATTGCTCCAATCGTCGATGCTATTCTGGTAGATACCGATGGAAGTGGAGAAGTAAGAACTCTTTCAAACGAATTGGAGCCGCAAATCTTACTTTTTTCTCGTCTTTCCGTAGCGACAGGTCGTTACATGTTCGGGGGGCGGAAACAGAGGGAGTCTGAACATAATAAGGAATGGAGCTAACTTCCAAGAACTAGCCTTTGTACCAGGGTTGACGGACGTTGTGAGGGTGTGGACTATTCGCGATGAGTTCGAAGACACGTAAGACGTCTGTATTTCTAGCCACATTTAGCGTTCTCATTCAACCCTTAAGCCATGACAGCCAAATCTTAGTTTCAACTTTGGAGAATACTCATCTTCTTCGAATCAATGATGCAGGGAGCAGTACAACTTTGACCTATGTCAAAGAAACAGGTCTTACTCATGACTCTGGCCTGGTAACTGATGTTCCTACTCTTGCATTCGGCAACGTTGCTCGTCGTGTCATCGGCAGTTATGGAAAACCTGCGTACCAAAACTCGCAATTCGTGGTACAGGTCACCAAGAAGGGAGCGATTATGTATAAATATGACACCTCTTTGAAGTCATATGAGAAGGTCGCCTGTTCAGATTTTAGTGGTTCAGAAGTAGTAGCAGCCGATCTCAATGCTAGCCAAATCTTTCTAGCACTGAAAGGAGGAAGATTAGTGGCTTTGACAATCGAAGATAGATCGTTCAAAGTATCTATGTGGGTTCTAATCTTTTTATTTTGCATGACTTGTCCTGAACACATCTCTCAGAGAAAATGGAGTGGGACACAAAGCTTATCCTTTGGAGATAAGCGCGATATCGTGTGCCCCCCTCGACCCTGCCAAGCCATACACCAACCATGTAGTGGTGTCATATTGGGATACTAGAACAGTGGAGATTTTTACCATTGAACCGCGAGGATTGATTTCTGACGTGAAGGCGCTGCCGCTCCCTGCTTTCGCTAGCTCCGTGCTGCTCCACGACTTTGCCCCGGACAAAGATAATCATCGTTACTATCTCCTAGCTGGGTTATCGGATGGCACTGTTGCCTATTTTGCCTGGAAGGATAAACAACTGAGCGAAAGAAAAGTCGTTCCTCTTGGACACGTTCCAGTGTCCCTCTCCGCGTGTCAGGTTGACGGGAAACGGTCTGTCTTTGCAGCAAGTAATAGAGCCACAGTCTTCTCATGGGAGAAGAAGCGGCTTCACAATTCGCCAATCATGTTAAGAGTGAAAACTCAGTCTGTTTATCTTGAGCGCCTAAGCCTTAGCTTTTTCTTTTAGGACATTGTCACTGCTGCTCCTCTGAATACGGCGACATTCCAGTCGACCCTAGTTCTTGCAACTCCTACGTCACTCTTTATTGGTCGAGTTCGAGACCTTGATAAAATGCATATCCGATCTGTGAGTTCTTTCAATTCCTTAATCCATTATCTAATCGTATATCATGAAGGTTCCGTTGGGACTTGATAATCCATTTAGACTTACTTATCAACCCAATCTCAATGTCTTTGGAGTAGGAATTGTCAGCAACAAACCAAGTAGGGTAGGTGATCCTCAAGAGACCCAAAGCTCGTTCAGGCTTCTGGATGACACGACATTTGATGGTCAGCAGACAATACCTAGTCCTTGCCTCGACTGATAGAGATCCCAGCTCTTGCTAACTACAATTGTGAAAACAACGAACGGCTCACGGCTGTTGCTACCTATGCTCCCGAAATCGATGGAAGATTGACTTCTGTGTTTTGTGTTGGAATCCACACCGATACAGCCGAAATAGAGCCTACTGCAGGAAGGATTCTTGTTCTCTCTGCCGTCCCGGTTGTAGGACAAACAAAGACTTCAGCTTTACATCTATCCCTTCTTGCTGCGGAAAACGTTCAAGGATGCGTTTACGCCTTGTCCTTCATCAATGACAGAATTATTGCCACGGTCAATTCTTCGGTATGCACTGATTTCATGCGTCAATTTTTTTTCTTAGCCTTTCATAGGTGATGTTGTTCAAACTCAAGAGCTCAGACGATATCTTGTGTCTCGAACGCCTGAACGATTGGAATCACAACTATCTGGTCACCAGTCTGGCAACGTATGACGATCGTATCATTGTCGGAGACCAGCTCAGCTCCGTTTCGTTGCTCGAAATAACCGATGGAAAATTACAAAACCTCGCAAGAGATTATGGACCAAGATGGCCTGTAGCTGTGGAAGCATCAGATAAGGATAGTATCATTGGGGCCAACGTGAATTTTCCCTTTTCTTCGATTTGCTGTCAATTTTTGAACTCGGACTAGTTCGATTTGAACCTCATGACATTTAAACTGACGAGACCGCTCGGTCGCCCGTCCTTGGAGTGTGATGGCAATTACTATGTGGGTGACTTGGTTAACAAATTCATACGCGGTGCTTTCGAGAACATACCCTTCATCTTATCCTCAGCTGATCCTATTTATAGGCTCATTGACTTCGGATTCCCCAAAGAATACGGATTTAAGAGCTACTCATGTCTTCTTTTCCTCCTCAGGTCGCATCGGTGTTATTGTCGAGGTCACCGATCCTTCGTTAGCATTGCACCTCACAGCTCTCCAAAGAAACCTCGCTAGTGCCGTTCCAGGCGTTGGAGGAGGATCACACACCAAGTATTGTCTTTCACAATCTTATCACATGATATGCATTATCATACCTTGTCAGGTTCCGAGCGCCAAAGAGCAAGGGCCGTAGCGACGCAGACTCTGCAGCCTTTGGTTTCATCGATGGAGACTTCGTGGAACAATTCCTATCGCACTTGAGTACTCCCGGCATGGTCGGAAAGATCATGGCTGGGCATAATGATCCTGAACGTTTGACGATTTCAATTGCAGAGATACAAGCGATCCTAGAGAATCTTCAAAGTCTTCATTGAATGTGTGATAAATAACAAGATGGTGATAGTGAGAATAACAATGTATGCTAATTTGCGACTGACTACGAAGAAGGTAAAAAGAAATGAGTGGAAAGAGGTTGATGAGAGGTTTACCATATAGAAGTGATGTACCATCTAATATACTGCCGCAGATTCAAGGAAAAGAACGTTTGAGCGTCCATGTTTGCCACAAATGGACCCGCGTCGACATTGACGTCCTTCGGTGGTGCAAAATAGAAGCCGGACACAAGGACAAGATAGCTGGAGAAAACCGTCGTTATACATAGGCAATCATGACTGTCAATACACGCACCTCAGAATAAGGATACTACCTCTGTGATAGTTGCTCTTTGCTTCGATATACGTATAAGTCATCAAGAACATCGATAGAATAAGCGAGACCACATCCCAACGGGGGAAGGTAAGCCTTTTGTGAAATCAATGTATTGTCACAAGGTGAACCATAAGCACCCACGTGAAAGACTTGGCAACTTCTCCCGCGGATCCTGGGTTGTACCAGGCGGAAAAGGCGACCATTGCAGGAATCTGAAGCAAGCAGACTTGTAGCGCATACGCGGATCCAATTTCCATGCTGATAGAGAGGGGTCAGTGAAGTGTGTTGACATCAAAGGACGAACCGACCTAAGAGCAATGTTGTTGTTGAGTGCGAAGGATATCGCGTTCATAAACTCAGTCGTATTAGGAACCAAAGCAAACAAAGTAACGCCAAGGAACTTTTCATCGATGCCAGAATCTTTGAGGATAACGTCTACGACGTCAACAAGCAGTTCTGTGAGACAATAGGGGGTGTCAGTATTCGCGGTTTTCAGCTAGATACGGCGAACAGACCTGCAATGACAGCATACAATGCCGTGCATGCGAGCAGCACGCTAGCACTGGTTTTACGACTCCAGGAAGGCGCATGATGTCCGTGTCCCCCGGCAGCTTGCTTTGCTTGAGGATGCGCCTGCTGGTTTCTTAGTGCGCTAACCGTTGCCACTGCAACAGCTCGTGCAAAGTCATCGGTCGTCATGGTTCCTGGAACTTGCCCTGTGGCTTTGACAGTGCGATCTACTGTTTCAAGGACAGTAGAAAGCTGAGGCAGAGGAGATATAGCAGTAGGTTGGGCGATAGAGAGATTGGGAGGGGAAGACGGAGAGAGAGAGACATCAATTGATTGACTACTTTCCTGACGAGACAAGAATTCTCCCATTGGAGGCCGGGCATCTTCACGAGGGATTGGAATGGCCGTGGAACTTGGTTTTGGTTGGAGCGGGGGACCACACTGTGAGGTACTGGTAGGATACGTAGAAATAATACGGGCTGAGGGACGGTCTCGCGGTATCTCTATGGGATGCAAGAGGGGTCCAGGATTCTGCCAAATCCGAGAGGCATGGGTATGGAGGGAGAACCAGAGGCCGATAAGGTAGGACTGTAATCCGGTCAGCATGAGCAATTCACTGATGATAGGTACATTGTACTTACAAAGAGTAATACAAATGCGCAAAAGTACATGAGTGTCTTGACAGTGGATTGATAGAACGGATCGGTGGCAGGATCAGGATGTTGGTAAGAGCAACTATCACAGGTCCACGGCGCATCTCCTGGGCTTCTAGGACTGGTGGGACATCCTCTGCATACGAGTTGGAACTGAAGTCAGGACGTCAGGAGGTAATCATGAGGACACAAGCAAGGCACACACGTTTCCGTAGATCTGATAGAATAGAGTTGGGGCCAAAGCGCCAATAATGGCCATGATCAACATCATGCTTGTGACGCCAGCGCTCTTAGCGTTAAACCTTTGCTCTTTGTGCCGCAATGCTCCGCTCGCCATACTGATCCCGGGCATGAGCAATACCCCAGCCAGTAAACTTCCAATTATGGAGCCCTCTACAAGCCTGCCTTTACCTTGAGTAAGTGCAATGGCATACAAAATGATCTCAATGATGGAACCGAAAGTTGCATTGATGACGGCACCCATTCCAATGGACGACTGCGCAGAGATTGAGGCAACGGCCATTCCAATAAAGTATGAAAGAGGGATGACACTGAGGAGGGAGAGAACAAATATTAGACCACGCGAGGCAATCGTTGCCAAGAAAACAGGCACATGTTTGCCTTCGTGCTCCAGTCGTTCTACAATGGAGAGAAGTATCATGCCGTCGAAGATGACAAAGAAGACAACGGGAAGGAGGTTGATAAACAGGATATTGACACCACCGACGGTGTACTTGTAATATTGAAGCCCAACAGCACGGTACGTGCACAGAAGAACCGTGGAAGTTGGAGAACCAGACGGAGCCAATTGGCCTTCAGACAGTCTTGTATGCTTGAAAGAAAATTGTGGAACTTGGGCGCTGGCGACGTCAGTTGCATTAGCCTCAATATCCTGGGGAGAATCTTGCTGGTCAGAGGACATAACAATGGCTGCTGGTGCAGCGCAGAACCGAATGGAGGCAGGATGTGAGAAGAGATGCTTAAGTAAAGCCCAATTGAGTCTAGCCATAGGTATGGTAAAGACGAGGCCCCAGCAAATGAGACACACGAAAAGCATGAGGGGAGCAATGATGGTAATTATTGCAAACCAGAAGCACACTTTTCCTAACAGATCACTGCCGGTCGTTTTGGTGACGCCGATTGAACTAGTTAACGACATTGATCTTACCAGCGTACGCGTGCCGTAACCTTTGGACGGGCATGTTCCGTTCGGTGAAAGCAAGTGCGTGGTGTCGCTAGGAATGTCAGAACTCCAAGAAACATTTGGGGCATAGTGCAGATTATATGTTTCTGGAGTGAGAGTAGATTCCTGGGTGAGAGGCACGCCTCGGATTGTAGGCACTGAACCAGATTGATCGGACGGTGCTGGACGCGGTGAACCGTGAATCGTATCTTGCTCAGGAACACTCCCGACGTCTTCGTCAGCAACGTCCTCCTCTGTTGCATCTGGAGAATCCAGATCCCCTTCGACGTACTTACCGAACGGCCATACGAGGTACCACCCTAGTCCGTAAACCAGGGAAGCATACCGCTTTCCACCATGGGGAACAACGTAGAGAATAGCAGAGACCATGATACAGATAAGGGCTATCCACCATCCAAAAGCGAGGATCCAGAAGATATTTCCTGGAAGAAGATGGCGCTCTGCTTGGGCAGAGGGCACTAAATGAAGCGCTTGATCGGCAACACGATCAAGAGAGCGCGCTTTTTTGTACAAAGCAGGTTTCCATATTGGAAGGCCGAAAGGATGTTGGACATTAATGAGTGATTGACGTTCTTTAACGGTGATCTCGCCGTCATCTTCAGAGCCTTCGCCTCCGTTTTCCTCTGTAACAATGCCGTTTGCACGTCGTGCTAAAGTGGGAGAGATGGAACCAGTATCGTCTTCATCGTCTTCATCAACATCTCCCTCGTCATCTTCGCGGATATCCCTGGGGTGTGAGTGACCAGTTGTGTGAGAACAGCTGCTGGCGCTTCGGATGCGGGTTGACTGTACAGATGGGCTTCGGACAGAGCAGTTAGGTGGGGGGCTACGTATGCTGGGCGTCGAGGATACTGAGTTGGATGAAGAGTACGACGTCCCCTGCTGAGGATCAGATGCGGACCACTGGGAGCCGTAGCTGACGTTGCGACGAAGGATGTTGATGGGGGTCGGAGTGAGGAAGGAGGTGAGGTCGTGACTGGCATCTGTGGACGAGGCGGGGACGTGAGCGGGCATTGTCGCGCTCGTCACCTCCCGTTTCTATTTATATCCTGGGTTATGTACAATGTTCTCGGCAAGACCCGGCCGGAATCAAAATGCGGGAGAAGATCTGTGCTTGGGAACGATCTCTTGGCGAAAAGACGCAGAAAAGACAAAGTAGTACGAATAGATAACGAGACAGACACCATACAAAGTCATTTCCGTGCAAGTTTCTCTCGCAGTTGTGCACCCTTTAACTTGGCACGGAGATACTCCAACCGCACCGCGTATCGTTCGCTGACTTCCACCCTTCGTCGCTGGATATCGTCCATCTCATCATCAATCTTTCCTTCCATCCGGGGTACCGGCTCGTCCTCCAGAACGGCACTCATAGTAACATGACTCCTAGCCAAACTCACGTTCGAGACGCTGCCCACCCCTAGCCGTCCATAGCTCGCCGACAACCCCGGTACGGGTGGAGGCCCGCGCTCCCCTGGTTTCCTCTCCTCAGCAACACTAGATGATGAGTTTACTCGGCGGAGTGATCCTGATCTTGCTGAGGTCGGGGATGCATAATTGCCTCTTCCTGACTTTGGCTTTGAAGAAGTCGAGGTCACCGACTTCAGCGAAGTCATGTCGCTATCAGCGATCAAGACACGTCGTAGTGTCGGTGCTGACATCGACACTGTGGTCTCCGCTAAGATGTTCCGGCCTTGATGTCGGTGTAGCTTGGCAAGCGTGGTCATCTCTAACCCGTTAAACGCATCCATCAACCTCCTTACTTCTGCTTCGATCGCTGATATCTCCTGACGTATTTCCGTCGTTGTCTGCAGACGTTCATCGTCTAAGATATCAGTATGGAATGCTGAGGTTCTATATGTTTCGCCAGGTAACCGGGAAGGGAACGATGAGGGAGGTGTCGCTAATCGACGAATGCTTGCATTCGAGCGCGAGATACTAACAGGCGGGTGTGATGAGTGATCTGTCTGTGATCCCAATCCCATACGGGATGATATAGAAAGGGTGTCACCCTGATTGCGTGATGTCGTTGTGCGGACGGACGCAGCACTCGATTTCTTGCTTGGTCCACGTTTGAGAATATTGGTTGTGATAGATGCAGCAGAAAATGTACTTGAAGTATCGCTGAAATCAATCGAGCCGGCGGGCGTACGTCGACTCGTTGCACGGCGAAGAAAACTAGTCACTCCAGACGTTACCGAGTTTTTAGACCGCATAGACGAAGATCGGTTGACTTCGACCTGAAAATTCGACAGAGGCCGAGCTGTTTAGCCGAGATGTCAAATGTCAGGAAAACGCGGAATCAGTGTGGCGTGCTCACCCTTGCCTTCTTGCGGAGAGATCGTTCCATATGGAAGCGGTCGAGAGATCGGCACCATGGGAATTTCAGTTGGAACCGTTGTGTTCGTCGCAAATCTTTCAAATAGGTTTTGTCGCAGCAACCGATATTCATCATCACTAAAGTTAAGTGGGTTAGAATTCAGAGTCAGAACTTCCATTAATCGAGCTGGGACTGACTTCAGGAGACCTTGAGAATTCGCGGCAGCTAGATCGTTGAGCCGTTGGGCAAGTGTCATTCTGAACAAAGCAGCATTTTGAGTTTTTTCCTTGTTCAAAACCAGTAACCAATACGCACGTAACGCTGTGTCCAGGTTGACGTAACGGAGAGGAAGCATCGTTGAAACTCTGATTGTGAAGGCAAGACGCAGGCGAGACTTCAGGAGATGAAGAGGATGGGGAGCTCATATTAGACGATTTGTGTGGGGATTTTCGGGCAGAACGAGGGGTTGGTAGCATTTTATCTGTCCTGACGCGTAAAATGCTGGGGCTCGCCATTCTAGCACCATTTGAGTTTGGTGACAGAGGACTCGGCTGCCGGATGGGTGTACGTGCGGGAGAAGGTATTGGATTCGAAAGTATTTGGGCGGCCGGCGCGTCCTTGGTAGTGAAGCTCGGAGCCGGGTCGCGTTCTTTCCCCTTGTTCTTGCCGTACTAAAGGATAAAACAAAGTTAATTGTTAACTTGTGATAAGACACACTCGTCAATGTGCAAAGAGATCAACGTACGAATCTGGACCGAATGACGCTGGCTACGGACTTGTCGTTAGATGGGTAGTTCTCCAAATCATTAGCCTTTTTGGAGGAGAAAAAGCCCATCTCAGCATCACGCTAGCGGGCAAGCTTGATGGAGGAGGCCTAGGACACTTTAAACTAGGGGGGAAATGAGAACACCAACCAAGTGATCACTGAGTACTAGCAGTGAGGGGTGCCGCCATCCCATCAAAATGATCCCACAGGGCCAACAACTCGGAAGTACATATTTACCCGAGATAATGTGATGTTTTGTATGTCTCACCTGCAAGCCAGAAAAGAAGGGGAAGCAATTCCCTTCTTCGAGAAAACATAAAGGTCCAACCGGCTAGGTAGGTACATGGAGACGCTGATACGAAGCATCAGCATTTTTCGACTTTTCCATTGATAGCAAACGCACGAGGCTCCACAAAGATAGAGATATGTTTGACTTCATCATTGAACTCCTTGAAATCAGATGCCTTATAGATCTCTTGGTATCTATATAGGTTCCTCAGGACGCTCTCATATGGTCCCTCATTGGGGGCAAAGTCCACAGAATGGAACAAGTGTATGTTTTTTTCAAAAAAAGACTGAGTCCTGAATATTAGGAATGCAGCATATCTACGTTATTTCTATGTCCTTATGTGAATTGAAGTTCTAATGATTGCCAAATGTCCAAAACGACGAGACAACTCTGCGACGCGTTCCTACGCGCCTCCCCCTATCCATCCGGTCCGTTGTGAGGGATATGGACACCTTTGAGTTTAATAGATGGTCTATTACGATTTCGTAAAGGAATTGCAGACTGCGAGAATCGGGATTTCCTCAAACAATACATCGAGGCCAAAGTCCCTAGCATTCTGCAAGGCGAAGCCCAAGGCAGTGGCAAAGCTAGCGACCCAGAACCAGAGACTTTGGATAGGGCTAGACTCACGTATAATTCCCCGTTTTGGTAGGTACAATCGGGTGCCTAAAGATCCTCTTGCAAGGGTGAGATGTGACACCAGTGGGAAGAAAAAGAAAGAGCTGCTTTCCCATGGAATGTACCAGCGTACAAACCGGTCCGGCTGGCACCGTACGCCGTACACGCCGACCGGACCCTTTTCGTAAAACAAGGACTAGAGATACGCCTCGTATGCCAAAATGTGTATGATAACCACAAGTGGTGCAACTGACAGAAAAGTAGGTTATGCTCCCAAATTATTCTTGTATAGAAAGTACCATCATCCCCATCCTCATCCATACATAGTCATAAGAATGTTCTTCACAGGCCTAGTGGTAAGAACATCTGATGCAGATGCAAGACGATGTCGAGGCAACGTGAACACGTTAGACGCCATAGCGCTGTGTAGCAGCAGCATACAGTGAAAGCAGAATTTACTTTACCCAGAGAATGGAAAGAAGTTTAATTGACATCAAGATCCGGTTTCAGCCACAGGAGAATCCTATGTGAACTTGGGATTAAAGAAGTCTGACGGCAACGAAGAATGCTTGAATTTTCGTAAACAAGCCGTTTAAATTGCTCATAGCCAAAAGATATGATAAACCTTGTGCCACGTATTGTCTGCAGCTGTCACAGACAGAACTACTTGCATATACAGGTGCAAGCGAGACAACCCGAACAATCATTGTCGAGGTTTCAACATTCACATGTTGAGACCACTTACGGACACTTATGGCTGGCCCATAAAAAGCTGCCGCTTCGTGAACAACTCGCGAAACGCATATGCCACTGTTGTCGTCTAGAAAGTATTTGTGATGAATAAAAGGGGTCGGGTATTGAGGATGCGGAGTCTGGATGAACAAAGTCATGACAGTGATCCGACGGTAGTGGTGACTCGAGATCAGCTTTGCACCCGAATTCTATCAGATTCATCTCCTGTTGGTTTATTGAGATGGCCGCATGGAAAGACACCATGAGACAGCTTAGAGTATTTACTGAAAACGTGGATTGCAATGACATCAAATGATACACAGAGCATACGAGAGCCATTACCCTTGGAGGCGCGTACATCGCTTGAACTTTCCAGAGACTTACGCGGGAATCCAGCCTAAACAACAACCTGCACGATACATACGTCAGTCGCTGAAGAGGTCGGCATATACAAAGTCAGCATACTGGCCAGCCGGAAGAGAAATCGAGGCGGTTGATGCCAAGCTAGCATGTGATCAGTATTAGAACGCCTGTTAATAAATTTCAAAAGGCCTACAAAGCTTCCCGTTGAGGTATAATAATCTAGCAGCCCAAATTGTTAACCAAGAATACTAGAAGAGGACTGCAACGTACGGTATACGAGGATCGGGCCATCAACGTCAGTCATAATATCTTGACCACCAGGCCCAACAATCTATGAAAGGAAATTAGTAGTTGTTCTCCTGAGAAAGTTTGATTAGCTTCTTGTACGTGGTCATGAGTGCCTAGAACGAGAGTTCCACCGCCATTGAGAAGAGATATACCAGCTTGATCAACATAGCCACCAGTCGGGCTTTTGTTCAGATTGTTAGCTTCAGAGATGACCCTTCTAAATGCCCTTAACTCTGACCTTGTAGATCTCCCAACTCTTATATTATAAGTGCTAGACGTGCCCTGGCAGCAATTATCCCAAGACGAGAACAAGTAGTACAAGCTGCCAAATTTGTAGATAACACTGGCTTCAATCGCCCCATTGTTTGCCGTACGCTGCGCTAGGGATGTTACAGCCGAGCTTGTTGGTTTCCCGGTCGAAGAACCCAACCTTAATGACGCATTAATGAACACGAGATAAACATAAGTAGGTAATTATATGACAAACGTTTCAAGCTTAATTCCAGTCCAGAAACTGCCGAGAGAGAGGTACCAGTTGCTACCATCTGCAGTTCAACTGTTAAGTCATTCTGCTAGTTGGTAAGGTAGAACGTAGACTTCACCAATTAAAAGGCTAAGATACAACAACCGGGGATCAGGGAATGCCATGAAAGTGTTCGTAGCTGAGAAATAACTCACTTAGGATCGATGGCCTGTGTAGCACGTCAATGAACCGAAGACAAATGAACAGACAAAACAGTCACGTTGTAGTTGTTGGAAGAAGTAGTCGAGGTGACGAGACCTTCATGTACAAAGCTACCTACAAGGCTTATACATATTAATTTGACTTTCACGGAGTAGAAATCTCACCAGGTAGTCCAGTCGATGATTTGGCGAAGAAAATGGCAGACTAAAGTACCAGAAAGAGTCAGCGACATACTACCATGGAAATTCCATGCTGACGTTCTGGGAACCAAAAGTTGAAGCTGCATAATAGAGCTGTCCAAATTTCGACAGTCAGTTCCAAAGTGGCAATGTGAAGATCATGAAAGCTTACATAGAATTGTCCGTTTATATAAGTGCAATCAGGTGCCCAAAGAGCTCTACACGCAGTAGCTTCGATTTGTCAGATGACTCAACACGAAATAGTAACTTACCCGTTTGATGTTCCTGTATACGGGTCAGTCCAGCTTGCGCCGTCGGGCCAGACGACTCCTCTGAAGGTCCAGGCGATACGATCCGGTGAAGTTCGAATTTCGATGCCTACGCCGGTAGCTTGCAAAAAAAAGTCTGAACACCAACCTATTGCAAAAAGAGGAGCTCACAGAAGACGAAGTATGTTCCAGAATTATCTTTGCACATGGTCGGGTCATGAACAGCGGTATTGCCGGTTACTACGCCAGGCCCAACGACAGCACGAGCGAAAGTAGCAAGCAAGAGCGGTGTAAAATAAGAGAGTAGATACATCGTGGATGCCATCTCCACGACCGCAACACTGTCGACATGTATGGTATATCGGATTGCGGTCCTTCAAAGAACCGACAATATCCCATATTCGTGGTCACAACACTCCTCAGATTTTAAGCCATAGAAAGTTACGGGAGCGATAGAGAGCTAACGCGGACCGCCAGTCCTCCGAGGTCGTGTGGGCTCAGTCCACGTGGGCGACGCATCGGGGCAGGTGTGGGATTTACAGACAACAATTAAGAAGCAAAAGTTACTCTGGTTCCGATTTTGTTTTTTGGATTGCCACGTCAGCGAAGGGATATGACAGTGGGTTGTCCAGACGACCTCAGCCTTGTAGAAAGACGACGCAGAGGCTGAGTAGCGCAATGTCTCCGCGTTAGCCGTAGTTAAACAGACTAGTAGCACTCGTGTATGTCAGGTCTAGCGTCATGCACGTCATGCGGATTCTGAATACCAAGAACTGTAGCAATAAACGTTTTGCTCATGGAATAGCAGAAACAAGCATATGAAGGGATGCTTTCACGAAAAGTGCAAATGCAATCTTCGAATAACTAACATGACGATGCTGGCCCATGTTCGAGAGAATTACTCCGAGTTCCGATGTCCCTTCACAGTTTGCGCGGAACTATTTGGTTTAAGCCTGAGATATCGAAGGTGTCCAGCTAACCCCGTGCTCACCAAAATGCTTCCGGTCGCTCCTATCGATAAACCTCTTTCCCCTACCAAACCAACACTTCCCAATGGCCACCCCATCTTCCACCATGCAAGCAATCAGATGGCATCCTCCTGCCTTTGATATTAGGGTAGAGTCTGTTCCAGTTCCTCAGTACGTTTACTCGTTTCATTGCCGATTAAAGCCTCAGAGCGCGTCCCTAGAATCCAACACCCAGACGATGTAATCGTTAAAGTCAAGGTCAGCCAAACGTTCATTGAATGTATTGGTAGAGTCATATTAAAGAGATCATGATAGTTCGCTGCTTTGTGTGGTACATAAGTCCAAATCGTCTTGATCGCGACCTCAACCATATGTAGGCAGTGATCTTCATATATACAGAGGGCATGGGGGTGTGGACAAAGTGTGAGCATTATCGTACCACGAGGCTTTTATCAGCTTCACGTTCTCTGGTAGTCATATATGCGGACACGAATTCATTGGGGAGGTTGTATGTTTGGGTTCTAGCTATGGGTCAAACGTACAAGGACGACCCAGATTATATTCTACCTTGAAGATTGGCGACAAAGTTGTTTCACCTTTCTCGAGTAACTGTGGGGAGTGCCAGTGAGTGGAACACATCGTCCCCTTCTTCAAGTCCATATCTAACCTTCCTGGAGTGTATGTCGGCTTGGCTACACGGCCAGATGCCCAGAAGGAGCCCTGTATGGGTCGCCTATTCTTGATGGAGGACAGGCTCAATACATTCGAGTTCCAAGAGGCGGAGGAGGGCTCTTCAGCTTGAGTAGTCCCGATACATGGTCTTCAACTTTACCCGTGCAAGAAAGAGAAAAGGCATTGACTGGACTCGCCGATGTTTCCCTTCTGTTATTAGCAGATATCTTACCAACTGGTGTCTTCGCTGCGTTGCAGGCGCTAAACCATCCCAAGGTGCAGCCTCTCCTGGTAGGGCGACCATGGCCTCTATGTTTTTCTCCTGAGATCAGCGTTGCTGAAGGCAACGATGTCGGCCTGACTGTGGAGGATCGCATTTTGACCTTTGCGATTATCGGATTGGGACCAGTGGGTATTTGTACCGCTGTTAGTCTCCTGGATGCGCTTGCCACGCGAAAAGCCTCATTCCGTATCGTGGCCATTGATTTGCTTGAGTCGCGAAGGAAAAAGATGAAGTTAGTGTACGACGCAATCGATGCGTCTGGTAAAGGAGCGGGAGAATTTGTGGTTCTATCGGCAGATGATGCAAAGGCCTATGTCAATAGAACGACAGGAGGAATCGGGTGCACTGCGGTCCTGGAGGTGCGTCTTTCCTCTTGTCCAAATATCATCATTGAATATCTCTATGTAAGGTCGTCGGGCACGCAGATGCCTTGACTTCAGCATATGATCTCGTTCGTGCTTTTGGTGTGATTGTTTCTGTTGGAGTGCACGGAGCACCACCCATGCCATTTACCGGTCGCCAATTGTATAACAAGAATGTCTCCTTCGACTTTGGTCGCTGTCCAGCTCGTGCCATGTTTCCTGCAGCATTCGATCTGCTAGGTGAGTCTATCTCAATAAGTTCAGATAACCAATCTCAACAGATTTGTCTCCGTAGTCAAACGGCAAGACGTGTTCGGTACAGTTGGGAAACCGGAGAGTCTTATTGATAGAGTTGTCAGCTTTGACAAGGCAGCTGAAAGCTATCGTGCATTTGACAAAGGTGAAATTGGGAAGGTAATTTTCAGTCCTTGGAATTAGTTCAAGGTAAAATGATCTTAATGACGGTTGTTTTGTATCCAAATTCATCCCAAGTTCAATGTACCACAAATCATATGGCTTCCGAATACATCGATTGCGGTGAACATGCAAGATGTGCGGCTCGCACGCAAAATGTCGATCAACTATCCTGGAGATGGGGGATAGCTAACTGACGAAGTTTGTTTAGTTTTTTTCGAATCAAATGAGAATTGAGAGACACAGAAGATCAACAGCATATGAACATGTTGACACCATATCATGACAGAAGGGACCGATGGGCAATTTATATCTCGCAGTGGACCACTTTTTACGAAGGTAGACCATCCAGCCATTCCTATATCAATAGTCGAAAAGGGAAGTCGCAGTTCTTCCTGTTCTTCAAACTATTGCTATTGTGGAGCTCGAGTTTAGTACGCAAGAGGTGACCAACTAAAAAACTATATGAAAGAAGTTCAGGAAGAGACAAAGAGGAATAGAAGTCAACACATATTTGTGGGCTTGGGATCCATATCAGATTTGACTGAAGTAGGCCATACCTAAATATGGGAGGCAGAGTCCTCTAAAGCCCATGAGCCTACCTTGTTAATCTCTACAGACACGTTCATGCATGTACTAGATCTTTTGACGTCAATCAATCAAAGCATACCACGTCTACTCAAAAGCTGCCAACAATCTCTAATTTAAGGCATATGTGCCATTCATACTATGAAAGTCTGGAACCAGGGCTCAGGGGGCTGAGAGGAAGATGATGAGGAAAGAACGTTTTTCCAGATTGCGTCACAGATCTTTCTTTGGCTACTTGGAAGGATTACGATATCAAACGTCGTTCAGCGGTCGACACAGCTTCAGGGGTGCCACATTCATATTCAACATTGACGAAAGAAGAGAAACAGTATAACTACTGTAATAACAGTCAACAACAGTGATTGTCAAGCTTATCGCAAGTAATTATAAACGCTTCGAAGATACAAGGCCTTATGTCAGTAACCTAGAACGCCTCCCGCTGCTTCTCAATGATTGTTATCTTAGAGTCTCAATGCCGCGGTCCTCCTCACAAAACCGAACGCTTTCCGGTGGTTGGTCAACTGCAGATTCCAAGACACCAGCATCACGTCTTGTTCCACCCAACATTCGCTCGTCGCCATCTCTATCTAACCTCCATATTCACAGCCACTCCTCAGAGTCGTCCAACACACCTTCCGTACCCTTGATACCCAAACAAACGCCCAACGTTCTCGATAGTACGGCCTCATCGATCATCAATTTGGACCTGAACGAGGGGATCTTGGTACAAGATGGCGATACGGAAGCAGAGTCTTCAGAAGATATCAATGTGATGAGCTTGGAGTCCGACATTGACAGGAGCGACGTGGAGTCTAGGAAAACGCTTCGTGACCATCTCAGGAGGACTCTAAGCCATACAACTACGAGATCAGGTATTTATTTTGCTCATTTCGTGTCCACGCAAAGATCGACCATTTAGGAGACTCGGGAACCTCTCATTCTCATTTTAAGGGCAAATCTCGGGACGAAGAAGAAATTCCTTTCGACTCTGGTGAATTCGCAGACCCTGATATCGACCGAGTGAAACTCATGAGACTAAAGTATCCAGATATACTCCCAGACAATATTTTGTGCTCACTGACGCTGGGAAGCCCGTCTTCGTCAGGTAGCTTTGTGCAATTGTTCACAATGTTCAAGTCTCATTCTATGGCAGCCTACCAAAGGGAGAAGACCCAGGGAACATAGCAGCTACTGTTGGCGTAATGCAAGCTCTTATATCTGTCTTTCTTGACGATAATGACAAAATGAGATGTATCAACGCCGGAAGAACACGGATTACATTTGTACTTCGGCCGCCGTTGTATTACGCCTGCTCATCATCATGGGGAGAACCTGAATCAGTGGTGAGTCTGTATAGTTAATTTGGTAAATTTGTCTCCTCTAAACAGTGCTGTTGAAGAAAGACACGCTCCCACCTGGAGTATCTTCATCTCCAAATCTTGAGTGTAGTCACTGCCGCGCAACTACGGCGCATATTTGAACGACGGACAAACTTCGACCTAGGACGGCTACTGAATGGTGAGTTCACTCTTTAGCACCCGGTCTTACACCTATGCTCTGGCTTATATGTGATAGGAGCAGAAAGTCTGCTTTCGTCTTTACTGGCCCGGCTCGAATTCGACCTTTCTATCAGTATATCGTCACTTCAATGCCTCAGACTGGACTCAAGTTTGAGGAAACGAGCGGCCGAAGCACTGCTGCCTCCTTCAAAACTGAAGGACATACTCTACGTTATGCTTGTGGCCCAAGGGAAAGTTATTACCCTCATCCGACCCAAAAAACATTCGATACACCCTGCTGGTAAGAAAATGCCTTCAGAGCGATGACATCAGTGACATAAACTCTGACAGATATTCACATTACCCTCAATACAATTCATTCGCTCTCGATAATAAACTCCCCAGCCTCCTCGTCGTGGATTCCGCTCTGCCTGCCGAAATACAATCCATCTAGTTTCGTCAATGCCTACATTTCTTTTCTGCCCCGAGATAATGAAGTTTCCTCACCCTCTTCTGGACTGCAGCCCGATTCAGAACCGACTCCAACACAAGAACACGCGATTCCGTTGTATGTTACTTCCACACCATCGCGTCTTGCCCTGGTTTGTATCAGTGGTGGGGGTGATGTTGAATCTGTACGTGGATGGTGCGGATCGGTGACAACGGTGAGGCCTGTATGTTATCTGACACATCAATTTACTCACGAAATACACAGCGGTTGGAGAAGGATGGAACCTTAGATGCCATTGCCAATGCATGCTCGTCCGGACAGACAGAGTACTCCGTCGGAGATTTGGGTATACCTGGACTTCGTCACTTTGTTCACAAGTCACGATCTCAAGTGCAGATTACGACGCCTACATTTGAGGACCCTTATGATTCCCTTGAGGATCGCCGGAGGTATAGTGTCATGGTATCTCCTTGAGATTGTTTTCTGACTCTAGCTCAGATTAATCACCCTATATCAGATCCTACATGATGCGTTACACGCCAAGTCGGGTCAAGAAGGAAGTCTCAAACTTCAATACATCCGAACAGGGAAAGAGAGTGTCATGGGCTGGGTTCGTAACAAATTCAAGTCCTCCATCTACTAATTTGATCGCCATAATACAGATAACTCAACCGTTTGAACTCTACGTTGCATTGTCTCCCATGTTGCCGAAGGCAGCTGCTGTCGGGGCTGCCAACGCTGTCGCTCGATGGGTCAAAAAGGAAGAGGCGAGGCTATTCCTGAGAGATGCACCGGTATTTTGAGTCCACTGCCACACGTATATAATTATAGGGTAGAAAATTAGTACTGTTCACGTACGGCTTTCTTCTTAACTTTTTTCGATATTCGAGCGGTCACATCTGTGTCACAACTCTGTCATCAAAAGTTGCAAGTAGAATTTCATGTTCCTCGCCAGCTTGGGCTCTACCACCTCGCGACTGTGCGCTGCAGCACCTCGCCTTACACGCTCAATAGTCAACAGAGCCGCGTCTAGACCTGTCCCTTTGCCGCGGGGTATCATATTTGCCTTCAAATAGCTTGACACAAGTGCTCACTAGTTCAAAACCCCTGAAACAGATACCATCACCACTCCTTCGGAATTCCTCAAGGCAATCGGCCGCTCTTCCGAGACGAAACTAGAAGTGGAAGAGTGGGATGCGCTGTGGAAGTTGTCGGGGCATGATTTGAAACAGAAGGGACTAGCTGTTCGTGACAGAAGGTACGCTAAGACTGCGACTCCGACATAGCTTGATACGCAAAGTCATATTTCATATTGTACAGGTATATTCTATGGTGTATGGAGAAGTATCGTAGTGGTCTTTCAATCACATCTTTCGCTCATGAGCCCAGGCCGAAGAAAACAATTCGGGGGTAAGTAATTTGCGAAATTCGTCCGTATAATGGTTCATAATACGTTTCAGCTGGGGCCCTTCGGTGCAAAATGGAAAACGAATACGGTCAAGAAGAGATAAGAACAAAAAGAAATAGTATGTTCATCTAGAATATAGACGCTTGTCGTGGCCGCTATACGAGGAAATGACTCGGTCACAACGCATAGCAAGGATAATATCTGTGCAAATGAACAAGGCAGAAAATCAAAGAATTGGAATATGGAATCATGGCTAAAGATGTGAAAAAAGGCTTGGAGACGAGCGAGTCATTAATGTCATCCTTATCCTGTTTCTGGACAGTCCAGTCCCGGTGAACATAAATCCATTGATATTTCCCGTTGTCTGACATCCTGGTGCGGCGATTTAACTTGTAACCTTGGGGTTTGGAAAGTGTCTTCAACAGTTGCATCTTACTTTGTATGCTCATGCAAGAATGGTGGCATGAGGTGTAGTATTGTGGTGTGTCAGTTCTCTATGGCGTCGGGTCCAAGGCGTAGTAGACACCTACGCTCCTTGTACGTTTGTTTTTGGCTTAGCTTCGTTTTTGTCAAGCATCACTGAATTTGCGTGAATCTAAAGGGTTGACTGAGCATGTCAGCGCTTCCCCTTCTCGTGAGCCGTGTATGTATGCTTCTATCTCATAGACAATACCTGCGTTGCTAATAACGGTAGCAATTAATTCCTGTGCTATGTAAAGCAGTAACTGTCATTTCCACAGTGATAGTGACAGGCCAGATCGGGGATCAAGTTTTCAAGAACTCAGGGGTTTAGATAGCAAACAGTAATCGACGACCTCCGTGAATACAAGATTCAGGTTATTACCCTAAGCCTCAAAACCTGGATTGAAACTTGAAAAATGGACATGAGTTGGGATTTCGAGCCCATTTGGCATGTGGAGGCAAAACCCTTTGATGATGTAAATTTCCGTGTGTCAGCCTGAGGTTTCCGATTACATACCTCTCAATGTTGATTTGTACGCAAATGCCCAGTAGATAAAGATCAATTTCGCGCACTTCCTGAAGCCAATTCATTCTTGTTTTCTCTTCTACGACATGTCTGGAGAGTCGAAGGATCATCGAGCAGTATCAGTAAAAGTGTTTCGAGAACAAGTCTTGAGTGAAGGAATACTTCATGATGGGGATTCTGTTGGGACGGATGACGAAACTTTACTGTGAGTCCAGTGACTTAATCGTTGAAGTGGGACGTTGAATTCCACCTAAGACGATTCCTGCGCGCCCGCAAGTTTGATCTGCTTGCCGCTAAGCAGATGCTCAAAGACTGTCAGGATTGGCGCAAGACAGTTGAAGGGGTGGGGATTGACGAGCTTTACAGACAGATAGACCCTTTTGACGCGCGTTTTATCATAAGTGTTCCAGATACAGCGATTAACTCTATCTCTAGTATCCTGAACGAAAGGCAGTCTTTGAATGCTGGCCGATGTGGTTCCATAAGGTGCGCTTCATTGAGGGTGAACTTATGATCATTTCTTATACTATTGTTTGTGTGACAGACAGACAAAGTTGTTCCTCTTCATAACTAATTGACATCCAGGCCCTTACCGTCAATACTATAGACAGGCCGACCTTTAAACATTCATTACTTCAGCAGGATGAACCTTCCGAAGCTTTACCAAGTTTGTACGCCTCAGAGGCATTGGCACAGTATACTAGTCAATGCTGAGTGTGTGAGTGCCTTGTTGAAGTTCCAGAACCTGGACGAATCAGGTTGGTTAGTTGAATCGCGAAATTCTCCCTGCCGCGTCAAGAAAAGCTGGTCGACCGATAGGAACGGTTTTTGTAATTGTTGATCTGAAAGGGTTTGGGTGTGTATCTCCAATTTGATTAACATGACATACATTCACCTTGCGTTGTAGCTTGACACAGTTTTGGCAGATGAAATCACTCGCCCGCAGATCCTTCCAAATATCACAGGACTACTTTCCCGAAACGTCCGTGATTGTTTCCTTGTATCAATATTTTTCGTTCACGGTAGTGGCAATAGCATGGGACAACTGGCGATTGTCAATGCTCCTTCCTTTTTCCCTGTAATATGGGGCATAATCAAACCTTGGTTATCGAAAGAGACAGCTGACAAAGTCGATATACTAGGCAGCAACTATCAGGATATTTTACTGAAGCTAGTCGACGCTGACTGCCTTCCGAGTTCACTTGGCGGTGCTTGTGAGTGTCCTGAGTACGGAGGGTGTCATAAGGGCTGCCCAGGACCGTGGATGGAAGATCGAAGATCGATATCTGCAAGGCAGAAGACATCTTCTGATGCATTTGCGAGAACGTCGTCGGACAAGTCTCGTCATACGACCTAAGGGAGAAACGTCGCATGTGATGATGTAGATAAATACAGACGATATAAGTATGAATTCAATCCTCAGTCTATGGTAGAAGCAACTGAGGGTGGCTGTCCGTGTATGTAGAAAATATATCTTTCTTTCTGCTTCGACAATGAGATGTGTTCTGAGTTATAATGGCCAAGCATGACCTTGTGTTTGAGGACGCGTCGCGTTTGTGTACGTGTTATTTGTCCATCCGACAAAAATAATCTTTTGTAAATTTTGATATACTAAGTATTATTTATTAATATTAATTATATTAAAATTTAAACTAATCAATCATGTTTCTATTTTGCTGACTTTTGACGGAAAAAGTCTTTAAACAAAGGAAAGTGAGCTACCTTTTTCTACAGTGAAAAGCTGGCCAAGAGGCAGATCATAGCTTCTTTGCCCCTTTTCTCATCAGAAATAGGTTCTGGCCCCAGCGGTCATTTGTGGTCAAGCTTTCAGGGCAGCGCGCTCAGTACTAATTATCAGTTTTTACGTATGTGAGGACGTCTTCCGTATCGCTCGTTGCCTTCTTCCTTTCTATTTGAAAGACTTTGATACCTTTGCTGCGCTGTCACTACTGTCTATCTATCTCTCAGCTTGGAATGATGTTTCGTCTGTCACTACTCTGTCTTATCCTTTTGCCTCTTTTTGCGGTTCAGGCAACCGCTATGCCCGTCAGAAAACTCAATGTCTTTCATCACAGACCCCAATTGCATGCGGAAGTAGTTTCAGCCTCAAGGAGCAGTGGTGCTTCGGCTGACACTACCATTTCATCTCCATTTTTATCGCTTAGTAGCACACCAGATTCAATGAGTTCCGAATCAGCTCTCGGTAGAGTCAGTCATTTTGGGAGGCCATTCAAGCGAGATGATCAGCCTATTCCTTCTTCGAAATATGTCGTCGCTCACCATATGATCGGCAATACCTATCCATACACTCTTGAAGACTGGTCTGAAGATATCACACTAGCCCGTGCTTCTGGAATAGATGGATTTGCTTTGAATATGGGAAGGGATCAATGGCAACCAGATCGTGTCTCGGACGCGTAAGCAGTGTTGGTCTTGCTTCTTTTTTTGTGCATCTGAGTGCAATCATTAGATTCCATGCGGCGAGCCAGTCTGGGCTAGATTTCAAATTTTTCTTGTCTCTTGACATGACGTACGGAATCTTCATAATATAATGTCACTTCGTGCTCAACGCTTGAATATTGATAGCTCAATGCCTTGTGAGACTTCGGCAGATGCGCAAACTCTTCGAAATCTCGTTCTGAAGTTCATCTCTCACTCCAATTACATGCAAGTGAATTGTCAGCCCATCGTATCCACATTTTCTGGAGAGCATTGCACCTTTGGACATGAAAATGTCTCATACGGTTGGAATAGTGAATTTGTCGGTCACCCGGACTTACAAGACAAAATCCGATTTGTGCCATCTTTCTTCATTGACCCATTAACATTTGGCTCTTTCGACGATGTTATGGACGGTGATTTCAATGTTCGTTTTTGTCTCTCCTTTGTACCGATTACTGATGGTCACACGTTTTCATTAGTGGAACTCGGGCTGGCCCATCCATGTTACGACGGATTTCGTACGAAATTTGATTTCTGACGATCTTGTCGAAAATGCACCCTCTTTTCTTACGAGGACCTCGTCTTCCAGTAACGCTGTCTCCGCTATTGACCTTACCTTGTGCTCTGTGCAGAATACTCTCAACCAAGTCATTGGTTCGCCAGAGTCTGACTTGAAGCACGTCCAAAGTCTTGTTGCTTTGTCGGAGAGCATTTCTTCGCGTGACCCCAGCTCTAGACCAACATACATGGCAGCTGTCTCTCCGTGGTTTTTTACTCATTATGGAGAGGATTCGTACGATAAAAACGTGAGTACTTGCTTGTCATCTGGAATGGGCGAGTGCTGACTCCAATCCAGTTCATTTATCTTTCTGACCAGCATTTGTACTCGAAGAGGTGGGAGTCTTTGATTGCCACCCGTGATCAAGTTGACATCGTACAAATCCTGACTTGGAACGACTACGGGGAGTCGCATTACATTGGGCCGATCAAGGGGGCACAGCCAAACAGCGAGGCTTGGGTGGATGGTATGGACCATACCGGTATAATTCACGTCCTTCTATGTATAACGTTTCGATTTATACAATGTCTGTAGGCTGGTTGGATCTCACTAACTATTATGCAACGGCCTTCAAAACAGGATCTTTCCCGAGCATTGAGAAGGATAAGATTTTTATGTGGTCCAGGACCCACCCTACGCATGCAACCGCTCCTGACCCAGTTGGTCAGCCTACAAATTATGAAATAGTTAGTTATCCCCACTTTCCCTGTCGCCAACCTGCTGATACTTATGTTTCATTCAAGTTTGAAGATGCCATATGGGCCGTAGTTATGACAACAGCACCTTCAACGGTAGTTCTCTCTACTTCTTCGCGGAATTCAGAGACATTTCATGTGCCGGCTGGCCTGACGAAGTTGTCCCTGCCCATCTCACCTGGCGATGGGATGCAGGGCATCATTTCGCGTGATGGAATTGTTATTGTCACGCTTAACCCATTGAATTTCACATTTGAAAGGAACCCGAAAGTTTACAATTTCAATGCTTTCGTTGCTAGTGCGTCTGCTGATTAGCCACAACCTGTCGTCACTTATTTTTGTTGTTCGTCCCTATACGCTGTACTCATTGTCGGGAACAATGCATGTGCTGGCACAATCTGAGTCTAAAGATCATATTTAAGCTCAAATGGAAAGGTACAACTGTCAGAAAATGGGTATGAAGTCCTGGATCCTGTCCTTCGCATCTTGCGCAATACACTCTGCAATCCAGGTCAAATTCCTTATCTCCTGCTCCTTCAATTTCATGTAGCTATAGAAGACACCGTATTGAAACTGTTGCAGGAAAGCTTGCTTGTTTAGGTCCACTTCCGTCTGGAAAAAACGGTCTTCAAGTCTCGCAGCCATGGCCCCAAAGTCATCTCCACTCGAGCTGGCACCCGCAGGTGTTTCAGAGAAGAAGGACCGGTATTCGGACACATTCTCGCATATTTGCCGAACTTGATCTATGTCGTCCGCCTTGGCGAGCTGATTGTTGCCTTCCGGAAAAAGACGGCCGATGGCGGGGAAAAGCTTTGCGCGTAACTCTTTCGATAGCTCAGTACCAAAAGAGTTGATAGTAATGTTGATTGTCCGCCGGTCTGCTTCGAAGGCGAGGATGCGGTGCATGACTTCAGATGTCGGGGAGCCCAATGTGGTAGCGAAGTTATGGAAGTCTTCAAGGTAGGCTTTGTATAACGTGTTGCGGATAATTTCAATGTTGAGGTCATCAAGGTCGGATGCGGTTAGGCATTCACGGAAATAGGGAGCTGAAAGAGTGAGGATCAAGGATTGTGAAGTTATCATTGCAAGTAACGCACCGATCGGTGTTTCAATGAGAACACTCTGGTACAGCTCTTCCACATTTGTCGCGACACATAACACTGGCATTGAGTCAAACACACCCAATGGATGGCAGCGCTTAACAAGCTCATGAGTATCTCGCTCGTGTAGTGTCCCCGTGATTAGAAGGATAACATTGTCGATCATATAGCCATAGCTGGATTGGTCGCAGTGAGCATAAAACGTAGAAAGATAACTACATAAACTGACGTGATATAATCCAGAAATTTGCGAAGAGGTTCCACCGCATTGGTGCGAAGGTATTTAAACTGCTCGACCAGAACTTCAGTAGCCTGGTCTGCTATCGTCGAAGTTGAGATGGGAAGGGGTTCATTGGCGAGGAAATTGCCGTAGTCCGTCGCAGAGAGCTGTGTCCGGAAATCTAGAGAAGATAAGCTGCGGGGCGCAATCCAGCTCATCCTGACTTGACGCATACCTTCGAGCGTCTCACACTGGGTCAGATTGGCATATTGGGATTGGGTGAGGATTCCAGCCTTGTAGCCTCTCACGATTCCCTCAAGGAAGCCTGTGTTTGCCTAGGGGCCAATATATGAGCTGCAATTGGACCATTGTGGAGTAAGCGTTCCATACGTTGAAGAACAGAGCCTCCATGGTTTTCTTTGAAATGGTCACGCTAGCCGGTTGTAATCACCACGTGCTAGAGTTCGTAGTTGACGTACTTAAGTCTTGGTCAAGTAATCATCTTAATCGCCTAAGTATAGATCTCTGCTTGACGCGTCACGCTCATGTTTCCGCAGAACAAAACGCTTCGTTCTGAGGTATAATAGGAACGTACCGCAGCTAATTTCAGCGACCGGAAGACTGGAGCTTGTCGAATTATCGTCCTACGCACGCGCACACGTGACCCAACCTAGATTCAACAGTCGGAAACAATTTCTTCTTTAGTTTAATTCAGTCTCGTTATATATTAGGTACGTCGCACTAGCGCCGTGAACTACATTGATATAAAATGTATATTTCGTCATAGATTTACTGTCGTATGTCTCGTCAAATTCAAAGCAATTGCACCTATATCTGACTACACAACACAAATCGGCACTGAGTATCCAGCTATCCACGACCACATCACTGAACCATACCCACTTATCCAAGCCAGAGCGAGATCTAGTGTATTTCCGGGATTCTTCACAATTGCTGCAAAGTGCCCTTGCCCAGACACATCGGGACCAAAATTTTGGATTCCTTAGATTACTTTTCATCTTTGTCGACATCTGAAACAAGGCTGCTTCGGTGAATGACGCCTGTCAGTCTTTTATTTGAGCTGATTTCCGGTGAGCTTATTCTACTCTGTACTTATTGCCTGGTCGGTAAGTTTCCTGGCATATTTATGCCATGGGACGTGCTCACCAGTGATGACTCTGCCTTGATAGGTCGAATATAATAGTGGCCAATGGGTGATCAATCACCTGTTTCAGCAACTTTTATCGACTTGTTCTCTTTACATATTGTAATCGACGGGTTGGCAACGGTACGGGAATACACCTTTACAAGAATTGCAGATTTCGCCCAGTGTCTCGTAATCTTAGGACAGAACGATAACCCACTCACCATCTATTTCATTGCATATGTAATTTTTTTTTATTAAGTTTCCGCGAGCGTACGTGATTCATCTCGATCTTAAGTTAATGGTGCCGCATTCTTCCCTTCCTTTTGTAGAGATTACGTCTAGGTCCTAGTGAACTGTGTATCTTCACTCATGTTCCAAACATAAAGTATTTCATCTTCATATGGTTGTTCAACCTTTTTCTGGGATATAGTTTTGCCGTGGTTGAAAAATCAAGCTGGCGTCTTTGGCATCCGTTCTAGTGACATTAGTCTCTCGTTGGGTTTTGACTCTCTGCCTTGGCATGTGCACTTGAAGGATAGCGCCTAATTCTGCAACATGCGCAGAGGAATTCGAGATCCAAGATGTCTCAGACTATGACATCGAAAAAATGAAGAGCTTAAATGGAATAACCTATAGGATATTTCATCCTCAAAGGCGTAATAACTGTTGCACTGTCGCTGGTTGCTTATCTTTTGTGCCAAACTGGTCACAATGAGCAAAGGTTTGTGCGTCACCAACGATGTAAAGTCGTTATGACCTTGTTCGGAATAGTTTGTCTCATGTGCCAGACAAAATGAGTAATTCTAATGGTTCAATGTCGTTCGGACCTTCAAGGATCCCGTCGTATGAAGCTATGCTATTCTGTTTCATCGCCTGTCTCAGGTTTGTCCTCTCTCAAAAAGATGCAATCAGCTCAGTTGTCTTGTTGCGAACACGATCAATTTTTACACCGTTGGTGGATCGCGGTACTATATGCGGCAACGTATTTTTCATGTGAATGTTATTCCCTGTAGCGTGTTGATCCATCCATAGATCTCCTTTCTCTGCTCACGACTTCTATACTTCTGCACGATACAAGCTATCAGGTACCTCATTATTGCCACTGTCTTCACATCGCTCGCGATCTATATAAAGGGCGGGAACGACTAGACTTTCAACGAAGGAAACAGAGCTCTATAAGTGTGACCAGTTCAAACTGCGCCACATATCAGGTGACTGAGACATTCATTCACGTCGATGAGTGAAATGATTCTGTACGCTCTTCATACGACCTCTGAAAGTACGACTGCCACTGTAAGATATAGGGTGTCATTTTGTTCATTAGAAACTTGGTAATGTTGTTATTACGAAGTGCGCAGCGAAGAACATACTGTTTTGGATAAAATTCCTTTACTCCTACATGATTGTCACCATAGCGATTAAAAAGACATCGAGGTGGATGATGATTAAGTACGTATGTACTACCATAAGTAGTGAATGTTAAAGTACAAATGGATTATGAAATTAATATGAATACGGAGGTGAGATAAATACCATGTCATGAAGGTTAAGGCAGTTGATAATTCAGTCATAAGTTTCGAGTGATTTTTCGTCTCTTTGTTCTCGTCGTCTGTGGATATTCATCGTCGTCATCGTCAGTGCCGTCATACTGTGAGATGACCTGTCCAGAGAGCGACATTCGTTGTGCTTCCTCCTTCAACCTTAGCTCTCGAAGATTTGATGCGAGAGATTTGTAGAAGTCATTCTGAAAATATTTTGAGTCAGAACGAATGTATGCGGATATGACTACGAACCTTATACAGACGAGACTTGACACCAGGCTCAGGCAGTGCAGTGAGCTTCCGCTTCTGTTCTTTGTGCTATAAACCGGGTGAGCTTCCAAAATTCTGCACCCATGCTAAGACTTGCCTTCCGTTTCTCCTCCTTCAGAAGTTCGCCCAGATGGAAAATCCATTTCTGAAGGTTGCTTTCCTGGATTCTCGGTTTCGCATCGGTCACATCATTATCGAAGATGCCCTCGTCACCGGAATCCGGTATGGCGTAGGACTTAATCGCAGTCGCAGTCCGCCGCGGCCGCTTCCTTCTACCAATGTCTGTTGAAGATAACGAAAACGCTTCTAATCTTGCCCTCGTGCTGGAGGAAGGCAGTAGCTCAGACGAGGCCTCCATCTTGACTGGCGTACTGTCGGTATCCTTGTCTTGGACATAATCTTCTTCGTCGAAATAAAACTCGCAACCTTTGAAGATCTCAGTATACAAATGGTGACTCTGGTAGAAGGATTTAATGGATTTTCTAAACAGACATAAGCAGATGTGAGCTCACTGGTATTTTCCCCATGCGTGCGAGCATTATAAAGTGTTTAAGAGTTATTGGCACACGTTCGGAAGTCTGGGGGGTTACACGGCGGATAATACCAGCAGAGCTCGGAAGGAAGTTATCTAGGATCTGTGGCCAATTAAATATAAAACACTCAGTCATTAAAACCACCGACGTTATTGCTGTTGTTGACGACTGCATGCGTCATAAATATTGCAGTGAGACGACTGCGAGGGCCGAATGTTTGTTTAATCCAGTGACCAACGGGTACAGTATCTACAGCGGTGTCTTTGTCAAGATCGATCAAAAACAGCGCGTCGGCCGAGACAAACCTGAAGGAAAAGGCAGTTTACGCGCCAATTCCGACGAAGAGACACTATGAAAGTGTACTCGGCGTCTCGATCGCATGACAGGCATAACTTCATCGTGTCGTATCATAGTGGTCAAGGTTTCTTGAGATATATCTCCCTGTGCGCGAAAGTTAGCGCTGGATAAGAGCACCCGCAGAGTTTACTCCTCAAATGATTCAAAAGATACATACCAAATTCTGATCATCTTCGCTGCTGTCTGCTTCCATGTCCTGAGAGTTCCCATTGCGTAAAGGTTCCACAAATTGTGCACAACGCTCTGCATGACTGGTTACACGATCAAGCTCTGATAGAGTATGGCTGCTGCTACCCAGAATATCAAACATAGTATGATCCTGACCCAGTTTGGCTTCGAACTTCCGACATGCATCAAGATCATCGGAAGTAGGCAAGTCTGCAAGAGTCAGGTGGTGTTTTAAAACAACCTCCTTTACAATATCTTTGACAAATTCGTAGTGAAATTCGAGGTGGCCAAGCAGGTTGCCCTGAAGAAGAAGACTTTTTAGGCTTTGACATAATAAGATGGTGCAAAGTTTACTTTGCAAGGTATTTCCAGACACATCGAGACAACATCCTCGACTAGTTTTCTTACCTCCTGCGTCGACATTCCTTTCCTTTCCTCTTCTGTATGTCCCATTTCCGATGTCGCGTAGTCGATGACAGGCTGTGGGTCACTGATGAAAGGGTTTAGAAGGACATTGACTACATCGTTTCTCGTTATTGGTGTCAAGTTCCTGGCTTCAAGTTTTGCATGGATGGTTCTTGAGCAGGTGTTTAGTTCGATGGCATTAAAGAAGATGACCAGCATGACAAGACGTGCAGTGGGATCTGATGACGGATAATCGGAATACAGGAGGCTGAGAGGCTCAGTCGACGTCGGATAACATATTGACCGTGTATTGGCAAATGTCTAGAGAAAGTGAGTTAAACATTAAACGGACGACCTCTTCCTGGCAATAGAGAATACCTTGATTAGATCCTCAATCAGATCGCTATATTGGGTTACCATAAATCAAAAAGAGTATAGTAACAAGGTGTTATAACCAACTTACCTGAGCTCGAACCGGAGGTCCCCAGATTTGTCTAGAACTTTCAAGGCATGATATCCAGCTAAGTTTACCTTGGCTTCCATGCACACCTCTGCTGCCACAGTCCTGCTGATGAACATGCTAAAACTGTGTCAGGTAGATACAGAAGAGTGATGAGACGTTTACTGACGAGTGATCAAGCCTGCAAAGTTCTCGGACATTGTGGACGATGTCCTCTGATGCCGCATCACTTGTCGAGGCTGTACGTTCAAACATTTTGCGGAAAACGAAGTCGCGATACTGACACAATAAGTCTACACGCCAAAAGGAATTTGAACATTAACAATGTAGCCTTACCTTTTTGTCCATTAAAAATCCATTTCTCACAGCAAAAGGGAGCAATCGAGGTTCGATAGCCAAGGCGAGCGGAAACTGGACCATGAGAGGGTCCTGACAGGAGGTAAACAAACAGTATCATTTGGCAACAAATAATGTACTTTGTTAGAGAAAGGAATGAACTGTTTTGGAGAATGGTAAGTGAGCTCAGATTGAGTATTACGAGCTATGTGGCACAGACAGACATTGTATTTCTCCAATATCTCTCGAATTGTATCCCATTTTACAGTCTTAAGTGAGGATGGCCACTTGCCCTGTTTGAGAAAGGTATTGAAGATGTATCCATCATCCTCGTTCTAGAACAAAGGATCAAACCTGTAGAGGCAGCGTCTGGTAGAAAACTTACCTTGGCCCGAGGGATATTGCCATAAATCTCTTCGGCCAACCTCAAAAAATGTAGATAGACACTCAAAGGGACGGTGCGAACCCAAGGTGACTTGATAAAATGGGAAGCAGTGTGAAAGTAATGGTGCATTGATACCTGGACTAGATATCGAGAGAGATGGGCTCCGCTTGTCAAAAGAATCTGGGGAATAATGGAAATGTGCTCAGTCAAGTTATCAATGCGGCAATTGGGACTGGGAGATAACCAACATCGAGGACTCGCTCATTGAGTATCTTGCCTCTGCCAAGGGCATGAAACATTGCTTCGGCAGGACCGTAATGAGTCAGGAAATAATGAGCCCTGACATAAGATTCCCGGGAGAAGCGGTAGAATCGTTTGTTGGCTTGAGTCAAAGGGCCTGGGTCAGGGAGCTCGTAGAAGATAATCTGAATTACTTCATCTAGTGAGAGAAGTTAAGAACCATACAATGTGGAAGGGTAGAAAGCTCACTGCAGAGACGTTCCATGACGTCGAGCGCCGTAATCAAGTAGACCAGACAAGCAATTTGGAAGAGAAGCGAGGGGGAAAGGATAATCTAGAAGCCGTTAGCTGCTGAAAGGAGAGATGATAGTGTTGATGGTGGTGGAATAAGTCTTGTACTTCCCCATGACCGGTGCCACTGTTCGGCTATGCAGATTCGGACGGCGACTGATTGTTTAAGTCAATCAAATTGCCTTATTAGTCTCAAGGGGCTAGGCAATCAATTCTATATTTTGTCTCAGATTGTCTAAAATTCTCTTTTGTAGTAACTCCTCCAGATGAACCAAGGTAATTTCCAATCTCTCAACTGCAGGGTCGGCGCGAATGCGTCAAAATTGACCTTTTCGAGGCGTGCTAGATAGTTAGCGACTGGAACCTTGAGTATAATATTAGTCCCGATGGCTCAAGAAAATGAACTGACAATCACCCCAGCCAGGAATATTGGGACGGCATTTGCAGGTACTTTGCCTCCCATCCCTTCCTCTTTCATCATGTCACGAGCAGTGATAAGGTGATCATTCGCTAGAGTCGCAAATTCAAACACCGCGTCTGATATGCCTTCGGCTCCTGGACCATATCGGAGGACGTCCTCTTGTCTAACACCATGCTTAGCTGTAATCTCAGCGGGGATAATCACATGGCCCTGCTTTGCATGGTAAGGTAGTGCTCGAAGCAGAGTAGTAAACGTTTGCGCTTTGCCCAGGTGCGATGCTGCGTGTGAAAGTGCAGATGATGGAAGGGATAAGAGCGAAAGTAAGAGGTAGAGCAACGGACTTGACGTTGACTCTGCATGAGCTGTTAAAGACTCCGTAGTCATGTGTGTCGGAGTGCTCAATTCGGCATCCTGAGTTGAAGTGTCAACAAGTGCAGTGCATCGCTGGTGACGATGGGACCTACTCTAGCGTCTACAATGCGTTTCAGGTAATATGCAGGAAGGTTAACGCGTTCCGACGCTTGGTGCAAAGCGAGTGCTATAGGATGCCGAGGTGGTTTCCCCTGTATCCAGTCGTGAAATCTGCGAGATCAACAGATTTTAGACGACATACTTCGTGAATACCTTTCACAGTGTCCCTCCAGAATTGCATCCTCATTTTTCCTATTGTTTGATTGGAAACATGTTCCTGTACCATTGAAAGCTCAACCTGACCAAAACACTGTTACATCAACTCCGTTCAATTGGAACACGATGAAACGCACAGAGAAAGCTTTAAGCGCGAAATACCCACCTTTGGCAGCTTCCGGATAGAAATGAGAGATCAGAAATCCCTCATAATCGTGTTTTCGGACGAGATCCCTGCAATATTTTATCGGGTCCGTTGTGTTTTCCGCCGAGGTCGCGAGGGAGCGGCGTTGGCACTTGCCGAAAGAACGGAGTCTGGAATCAACCCAACGAAAAATTACATAGACATTCTTTCTGCCTCTCGTATGATTCAACATACGGGCACCTAATTGACGGGTGTCGGTGCAATGAAATGAATAAGACTTGTTAATGGCAGGTTTTTTGTAAGGTTAAACAACGCATGTGACTTCTTTGACGGAGGCACGCGATGTGACAATAGCAGGCGCTGTCACTCTTTAAAGTCCAAACACCGGCAGTCCATTGAAACAATATTTATTACCATACATACTCGCTAATTCTTTGACAGTTACCTTCTTGAAGTTCATATAGGGATCGGTCATCCCAAGCTCGAGATTCGTTTACTAAGTAAACATCTAATATTTAAGTTCTGTAGAAACTTCATTAGACATCGAGGATGAATGCAATCATGTATGCATAGACTTGCCTGACCATATTCGTTTTTTCGGTCTCAGAATGCTCGATAGTCCAGGGCGGTGAGTTCTTCGTCGGAAAGTGATGATAATGACCAGCATAGCAAGAATGAATGCAACCCCTCCAATTATCCCGCCTGCAATAGCACCAGTCATCTGTGTCTTTTGTATGAGGGATGAGGACGACGGTGCATATCCTGGCATCTTTTCAAGACTAGCAAAAGAAGCATTGTATGTCAAGAAGTCGAAGCCTACGGCTAAAGGAGGGGATATTTGTCCTATTCGAACATGAAGGGTGTGAGTGCCTGCTGACATGTTTGATGTTGAAAAGAGACAAGTCATGGGCAGTCCATTCAAGGTTCCATCAGGTATGGACGCGACGGTGGATACTCCATCGACGGTATATGTTGCTGAAAACTTGTGTCCCTCAGAGATGTTGGCAAAGGATCCAAATATTGCAACTGAGCTACCTGTTCGTTACATAAGCGCATTGTACACCCATATAGACCGCATACTTACCTGTGAAGTTGAACTGCAAAGTGTCCCCCGCGTTCTTACTCCAGTGTATTGTGTCACGAAATGAAGCAGTGGAAAAATCGCTTGCAGTTGGAGACTGGATCTGTGTTGACCAGTTACCGCTGTAAACAAGATCGGGATTGGTATCGTCAATAATGATTGTACGATTTTGCAGGGGTGTCGAACGACCAGCTTCGACAACCAGGTAATCAAAGGTGGGCATATCTAAACTGCCTGGAGCATAAAGCAAAGTGTGCCGTCCATCAGAAAGTGGCGATGCTTGAAAGGAACCCCGATTATGCTGAGTGATCCAAGACGAATCGTCAAGCTTCGCTGAGTGGTCTTGCGAGGACGAGCTGAAGGCCACGACCTCTACACCGGTGCCTTGAGAAGCCTGTCAGCCATAACTCTTGTCGAAATGAGTGTCAGCCGTACCGTAGAAAGTATACTGAAACCATCCATTCTGGCACTGATCACCAGCCGTGGTAGTCCAGGTTTTGTTCATGTAGGCTCCAGACACTGTCTCTTTCGTCACTGGACACAGATACTCGAGTTCTGGACTTTGATCATCAAGCACGAAGTGGACGACCATGTCTAGGAAGCGGGGGAGGCAGACAAACTTTGACCTCAACTGAGATGCTGTTTTATATAAGTAATGGATGCGGCGGCGAGCGCCAAGTAATATCTGTCAATAGCATGTCTCTCCTAGGATCTTCTTAGCGGCCCGGTTCTTAAGCTCATAAACTCAGGATGACAGCCGGCTGGAAGGAGAGGGTCAGTATGGTGAAAATCGGATCAGGAGCCGTGTTGAAAATCAATCGGGAATGTCTGGAGAAGTAATCTTGGATTTAGACGTAAATCTATCATGAATTATTATTTTATAACTGCAGAGAAGAAATGTCAGGAACTGGTCGTAGTAGAGGATCACGTTTTCTTTGCTGCCTCAGAAAATCAATAGTTTGTCCAGGGCTATCCAAAATCAATTAATCATTCATTACGGCAACTAATCTGAACGGAATGTCCAGAGCGTACCTAGGTAAGGAATTGAGGCCTAGGGCTTTCATCGCCTGCTCCCTCGCATGGCGAGCATCGGCTAACGTCGGCGGTTGATTTGCTTGCTTCTCGGGAACTTTTCCGCATTTTCGTTGCGCAAGATGATCTCGTATTTGAAGCCTTATCCGCAGTCCTTCAGGCCCAATAATTTTGGCGCTAGATTTCTCCACATAGTTGTCAATACCGCCATACTGGAATATACCCTTTAACCTCCATGCAAACAAAGAGAAAAACACAACAGACCTTTTTTATTGTTCTTAAAGCGCGTGCTGTGACCTTGACTCGTATATCTTCACCTAGTGCCTCAGAGGGCAACCGTTTACGATGAACGTTGGGCAGCCAAGTACGCCGCGTTTTGTGTTTCGAGAAAGGAACATTATTTCCGTATTGCTTAGTCTTTCCTTGAAAGAGACCGAGTTGTGAGCGTTTGAATGGCTGAGAAACGACAGAAAATATAGGTAGAGTAGGGAACATAGTGACGATGGAGTGTTTGAGGGATGAAACGTCAATTTGCCGGCCTATTTGGCGTCGGCTTCGGGCCCAAATAACGCCTCTGCCCCAATCCACCCATGTCGGCCCGCAAGTCGGGACTTCAGAGGGAGGTTCTGGCCCTCTACAGACGGTTCGAGGTCCTTTCTTTGATTTCTAACTGACATGTTAAAGTTGTCGGATGCAGGGCTCTTCGGATGGTTCACTCAAAGCCACAGTTCACCCGACCGAAATTCTTGCTCTTCGTGCGATACACTTTCCACACCAACGCGTCAAGTATATCTCCTCGTAACGTCAGTGCCATTGAGCATGTCCTCAGGAAAGGTGCACATCAAATCGAAATGTATGAAAATCCGGCGGTCAAGGATTGCTGGGTTTCGGATGATATGCTTACTTGGGAAAAAGGCTGGAAATCAGGTCTCGTTCAGAATACGCCGTAGAAGAATATTAGACTGTGAAAGACACAAGAAACAAATATTATATTATAAACGGAGAATTCCCTCTGCAGGTTATCGATGACTTCTCGTTCATTGACGCTGTTGATTGATAAGAATTCCTGCCACTCGTTGAGAAGTACTTTGGAGCTTTGGAGGTTGTGGGGTTGCCTCTTTCGCAGTAGCCCCTTCCGCAGCAACCTCTGACGTATCATTCTTAGCCGCCTCCCTTGCTGCCCTTCTTGCAAGTTCCAGTTCACGTCTACGGGCCAAATACGCCTCCCTCTTTTTCATGTGTTTTTTTTTGTGCTCCCAAGCTTTTTTCATAGAATTCAGCACTTCCTGGTCGAACTGCTCCTCACGCTCGGTTTCCACGATCTTGATGGCACCTTCGTATGCCAATCGCCGCTCATTCAATACAGCTTTGATTCGCGCCATCGATTTCCGGGTCTAGAAAGTTGAGACTGAGAACATAAAGACACGACGTGGAAACTTACATGGTGCACCCTGTTGCCGGAGACTCGCAAATCGGGGTCTGGTATTCCCATTCGCCTCCCTTCCTCCTTCTGGGTAGCCAGGAGATTACGCTCACGCAACAAGATGTACCAAAGTGTATGGAGATCTTTAAAGCTTTTCAATCTGAGTTCTGATGCCCTCCATGACCTTCCTAGATGATCATAGCCTCGACATAGCTGGACAACAGAACTTCTCACTCACCAGTTTGCTTCCTTATGGTTTCAGGGTTTTCGACAACTTCGTATTTAGCTTCTCCTTCCAGCTCATCGGCGTTCTCCTTTTTCCTGAAAAAGCCCCACAAGCCATGGTCTTCTCTCACCGAAACCTTCTTCTTAAGAATATGGGTAAGTTTCTGACGTCTGTGCGGGAACGGAGACGAATCCGGAGATCCAGACGGCGCTTGGACGACCTGCGCAAAGAAGCGGACAGACACACCGGACACACGAGATGTGCTCGCTTTGTTGACGACAGTACGGGCGACGGCGAACATTTCCTTCAAAGTGGTCTAGAAACGGCGTAGAAAACTGAGATGGCGTCGGCAAATATCTACAAACACGTGACACTGATGTGACCTGTCGCGTCGAGGAGTTGTATCACCGACGCCACGGTATATCCTCTCCATGGCTTCCCTTAACAAACTTGCGATACGAGGCATTCGTTCCTTTGATGACAAACAAATATCTGTTATCGAGTTTTTCTCCCCAGTGACTGTCATTGTTGGGCACAATGGAAGTGGCAAGACTACGATCATTGAATGTCTGAAATATGCAACCACGGGCGACCAACCGCCAAATACTCGTGGTGGTGCTTTTGTGCATGACCCGAAGATGGCGAACGAGAAAGAGGTCAAGGCACAAGTTAAGTTGCGTTTCCACGCTGCTAATGGGACACGAATGCTTGCCGTAAGAAACTTGAGTGTCACGGTAAAAAAGACCTCTGGCTTCACGATGAAGACGCTAGAGAGCATTTTGGCACTTGCGGATGGAAACACAGAAAAAGGTGGAAAGGTGTGTATTGCAGATCGCTGAAACCTTGCATTGGTTTCATCATGGTCAGAGGGGCGTCATATCTACGAAATGTGCCGAAATGGACACGGAAATACCTCAACTACTCGGAGTCTCCAAAGCCGTTCTCGAGAATGTCATATTTTGTCACCAGGAAGATTCATGGTGGCCGCTTGCAGAACCTTCTGCCCTGAAAAAGAAGTTTGATGATATCTTTGAGGCGACGCGGTGTGTTTGGCGTTTCATCCAATATAGAAAGAAGTAGCTCATTTATGCTTTCTAAGCTACACAAAAGCATTGGAAAACATTAAGAGCCTCCGGAAAGATCGTGTAGCTGATTTGAAGGCCGAGAACGAACGACTGCAAAGCTTAGCGCGTGAAAAAGCTCACGCGGATAAGCTGAAGGATCGGGTATCTCAATTGAACACCGCCATAACTGAGAAGCAAGTGGAATATGAACAGACCAAGAAGGAGTATGAAGCTATTGTAGAAGCTAACCAGAAGTTCTATGACTATGCCACGAAGTTCCGTGAGTTGTTTATGAAGTATGAAGCTCTGGATGGAAAGAAGGCGCGACTGCAGGCTGATTTAGACGAGGCTAAACTCAACTTACAAGAAATTGTTGGTTCGTGTCAAACTTCGCTAAGCAACCTCGTCTTTTAAACTTTTCTCAAAGGAACTGATGAGGAACTGGAACTGCGTTTGCGTCGTTTCGATGAACATATCAATGCTCAGAAACAGAGGAAACGTTTAGAAGATACCAAGAGACAGGATCTCGAGGATGAACTTGTAAATACTCGGAAGCAGCATACGGAGCTTATAGCTCAACATGGTGGGCTAGTCGCGGAGGCAGAGGTTGACCATTCCTTGTGGCAATTGTCTTTTATTGGGACTCACAGGTTTTCATGCTAGGCTCAAGAACAAAGATTGGCCGAACGCGAGCAACTTATCCACGAGATTGCCGAAAGACATGGCATTAAGGGCTTCAATGTTACTCCTCTGGAACGGGAAAAGGTCGTGGATTTTTTGTCAAGGCTCAATGAGATGAAAAACAAACATAGGATGGACTTGGAAAAACTTCAAGTACTTGTTACACTTTCTCTTCTTGTCACTTTGTCACTCACCACAAATAGAGCGATCTTCGGGCACAAACTGAGGAGTACGCCCAAAAACAAAGGCAGATGGACAATGAGTTAAGCAAACATAAACTAGAGAAGGATAATCTTCGAGAGCAGATTGTATACCTTATTCTCCTTACAACAATACCTGCTCACATTGACTTCAGGCCGAACGTCAAAAAGCGATAAAACAAGACGAACGCAAACTTGAGAACCTAATCACCATACCCTCTCAGTTGAAGACCCTCCAAGGTGATATGGACGAGAAAAGAGCACGTTTGGCGAAACATAAAACCGACATGGGCGCGGCTCAGTATGATTCCAGACTGACTGCCGTCATGGGCAAAGCCAAAGCTCTTGACGACCGCCGAGAGCTACTGAACAATGAGCTGAGAACTCTGGGTCTACAGTCGGATGTCAGAGCAAAGCTTAACTTGGCGAAAGAAGATATTAAGACAAAGGGTGCAGAAATACTCAATACGTATGTATTATGCTCACAGCGCAAGTGATATTCTCACTTCAGCCTTAGAGTTGAGTTGGCAAACGTCAAGATCCGTAAGCTTACAAAAGGCAAAGACGTGACGGTTGATACATTGGAATCAGAGGTCAACCGCCTTACAGCGTTTGTTGCAAATTACTGTAGTGATAATTCATCACTCACGATGTTGCCTGCAGAAATTGTGAACAGAAATGCGAAGAACTAGAAAGACTTGCTAATACAACCAATAATAGCGTTTCGAAAGCAGAAGCCACAATTAACAACGCGAAGGCCCAGCTCAAGACAAAGAAGGATGAACTCAGAGGTAAGCACTACATGGTGTTTGAGCAGATCAATTGTAATACTATTCTATAGTATTGGAGAGGCGGCTCAAAAACGAGGTTGAAGGTGAATCCTTGGAAGCAGCAATCAAAGAGGCTGCTGGTGAGGCTGGACATCGGAGACAGTACGCCTCCATGCTCTTTCATTTCTGAAACATTCCAACCTAGTGATAGATTGGATGGCAATCTAAGTGGAGGTGGTGCCGTATACACCAATTTTCTGCGTGTCGGAAGACTGCAGAAGATATGTGCAGCGTGTAACCGACACCTGAATGATGAAGAGTTCAAAGTATTCGAAAAACATGTAAGTTTGAAGAAAATTCTATCATCCCTTTCCAGAAATCAGCAGCTCAAACATATTGTAGATGGAAGAAATGAAGAAGAAGGCATCCCCAGAGGCCATTGAAGAGAATAAAAACGAGATGAAAGAATGGGAGTCCGAACTGGAGCGCTTACAAAGCCTGCGCCCTGTAGAAGCTGCCCGCCATCAGCTGAAAACCAAGGAGATACCTGCATTAGAAAAAGAAATAAAAGAACTTGAGGATTCGTATCCACAACTCACCCGTGAAGCAGAAGAGGTATAATTTCACATCCCCTTTACCAACTAAATAGTGATCATCATTGATAGGCGGTTGATAATCTCGACGCTGTTAAACGAGAGCTCAAAGAGATCAGTGTACTCAAGGAACATGTTAAGACCATCACGAGGCTCCGTGGAGAGGTTTCGCGAGCGAAAGACGACGTTGTTACTTATGAGACGGAGCTGCAGGCCTCCGGATCGGTCAAAACAGCCGACGACGTTCAAAGAGACCTTGATGATGTAACAACTGAACTGTAAAGATATCTTTTCGCCTGTTTTATTGTGTAATGACTTTTTCGTCCAGGCGGTCTCTTGAACGCGAAAAGTCACAAATAACGACAGAACGGGAAAGGCAGAAGGAGGCTCTCCGACTCATCGAGAACAGTATTCATGAGATGGAAATGAAGGAGAAAGACCTCATCAGCGAAGCAAAGGAGAAGGAGAAAGTCGAGAAAGGCATAGCGGAAATGCAGCAGGAGATCAACACTTTCACCAATCGAACAAAAGTGCGTTTCCAACTGCACCTATGACTTACATCTCATAATATCTATGCAGGAATTTGATATAAAAATATCGGAGGCTCGTGCACCGATCGATGCGCTTGAGGAGGAGCGACGGAAATCACAAAACGATTTGAATGTCAAAATCTCACAGGCTCAGCATGCCGCTCAGGACTTCAATTCCAGCGTTGACAAGCTCGCTCTTATTAATAAGGGCGTTGAGCGGTGAGATGTTGTCATGTTCACTATCGTGCATTGCCTGACGTCTCATAACACAAGATATGTCAAGGATCGGCGAGCCCGCCAATTGACCGAGTGTGCGCAAAACATTGAACACAGCGATTCTGAGATAAAGAGGCTTTCTGAGGACATCGAAGCAGCTAGAACAACAATTGCAGCAATCGAAAAGGAAATTAATGCGAGCGGAGCTTCGATTGCCAACTATCGAGACAACATACGAGTCAGAAAGTTAGCCAAGGAAATAATCGAGACACAAGGCGAGATGGATGCTTGTGACATGGATGAAGCTGCCAAAGCAAAACGAAACTTTGAAGAAAAGTATCCCAAAGCGAAGGAGAAAGAGAACAAACTCCAGACCAATGTAAGCGAAAAAAATGTTACGACAGGACAGGAATGATGGACATCTGAATGCACGCAGTACTCTCACATCGCCGGCGAAGTCAGCTCACATCAGTCTCAACTCAAAGCCTTGGAAGCCGATCTCAAGGAGTTCAAGGACATCAACAAGAAATACACGGAACAATTGATCCGTGTCAAGGCAAGCTCGCATTTCTGTGATGGAACAAACACACTAAGGGATAAAATAGATGTCAGATATGGCGAATAGTGATTTGGAAAAGTATGCTAAAGCTTTGGATAAGTTAATAAGACGAGCTCTGTCCACGGACTACCTTTTAATCAGAATTCTGCAGTGCGATTATGAAGTATCACGGCCTCAAAATGGAAGAAGTAAATGATACAATGAAACACCTTTGGAACAAAACGTATCAGGGAACAGGTGGGTTTCGCCTTAAGAACTGAAGTGCCATAATTGAACGAATCCTAGACATTGACGGAATAAGGATACGTTCTGATGTTGAAGGTGGTGCTTCCAAACGATCATACAACTACCGAGTATGTTTCATTTCATCTTATCCCTTTGGCATGTCTTAAATGTGGATAGGTGGTTATGACAAAGGACCAGGTGGAAATGGACATGCGTGGCAGATGTTCAGCAGGCCAAAAAATGCTTGCTTCCATTATCATCCGTCTTGCACTTTCAGACTCGTTCGGTCAAAATTGCGGTATTCTTGCCTTAGACGAACCAACCAATGCTTTAGATACCGAAAACATCGACGCGTTAGCTGCTAGCCTTGTTGAGTGCGTCTTAACGATGTTCATGTATGGAGCTACTTTCTGACCTCTATGATTAGTATAATCAACGAAAGAAAGAGCCACTCAAACTTCCAGCTGATTATTATTACTCATGACGAAAACTTCCTGCGAAAGCTTGGACAAGCCGATGTGATGGAGTATTATTGGTATGTTTTACCGCAGAGTCTTCACTAACAAGCCTAACATTTTTTAACAGGAGAGTGTCCAGAGATTCGCGCCAGAAGTCTGTTATAGAACGCCAGAGGTTTAGATAACTTTCGTCTCCTTTTCTTTACGTACTTGTTTGTATACACTGATATCCGTCTAATATATAATTGACCTTGTCTAATGATATCCGAGCCTGCATTGGCGTTACTCATATGGTCATGTGTATGTGTACGCTTTTTGGAAACATTTCTAACGGATAATGGAGCCTCCTATTCCTGGAAATCGTGTACGTCTCGAATCTCATTCAACTGCTAGAAATCGCGCCGTTGCTACCTCGAGCCTCGCTCCAGGTTCTACGGTCGTTGTTGTCCCATCTCTTGCAAATGTACTGTTATCATCGGAAAAGGGCCATAGATGTGATTTCTGTTTCCGGGTAACGGACGGGCAGACAAAGTTGCGAAAATGTACAGGATGTGCTTCTTATTGGTATTGCAGCGTTGAATGTGAGTGAATCGAGAACTTTGCTACAAAGACCTCCATGTATCTATCTATGTAGGCCAGTCCCTACAATGGAAAAAGCATCATAGGAAGATTTGCAAGAACTATCTCCTCTTTACTTCTTCTAACTCATTTCAAGCTCTTTTCGAGCACGAGAGACTTGATGCACTCTTACTTGCTCACGTCTTGGCTCAAGAGTCTCTCACTGGTCCATCATTGGCACAAGACAAGTCGTCGCCAATATCTACCTTCCTGTCTTTACTTCCTGGCCCAAAAACATTCGACGAGTCCAAAATTCCTCTACCAAGCCTGAAACCAGCTATTTCACCAGAGATTGCGACCTTGATTTATTCGAGATTCAGCAACAATAACTTCGCAATTCATTCTCATCTCACTACTATCGGTCATGGCATATTTCCCCTTGCCAGTCGACTTTTCAATCATTCTTGTTGTCCGAACGCAGCCCCAAAGTACCTGTTCAGTCCGACGGGGATAGTTATGGAAGTCTTTGCTCTCACGGAAATCCGTGAAGGCGAAGAGGTCCGTTGTATCTGATCGAGCATTTGCTCCCCAAGTTCTGTATCTTACTGAGCAAACTTTATCCAGATATGCATACCTTATCTAGACCCCGCAATGCTTCAGACTCGTGAGCAAATCTTTGACCTGACTTACGGTTTCAAATGCACATGCCCTTCTTGCGCCGAAATCAAAAGTTTTGGTAGTATTCCGCCTCCTCCCGACGATCCGAACGAGCTATTGACTGTTTCGAGATGCCTTCGCGCCTTCGTCGGTCTTGAAACACCATTCTCGGACTTGCCAAGAAAGCCAAAGCAGACTATACCGAGGTTATTGCATTGCGTCTTTCACGAGGCATACTTGTCAAACCTCTCGGAGGTGTTTAGCAAAGCCTCTCATGAATGTCAGTACGAGTTAGCTATAGACGCTGGTGTTACCTTACTCGGGGCGTATATACTGATATATTCAACAAACTACCCTCAAATAGGTAAGCTTTGCAAACGCACTCCACCCTGGGCTGATGATAATAAACTACGTTAAGGTGTACATCTTCTGGAACTGGCGAAGACGTCATGGAATATGTTTGTTAGTCTCGAGGAAAGTAAACCAGAGATGGCATTGACATCGAAAGGGAGCGCTCAATCATTCTTGAGTATGAGCCGTCAAGTCTTGATGACCTTTGGACAGGAAGGAGACCCTGGAGGACCGTTGTCGGAAGTAGATACTCTTCAATCTCTCCTGGAATCCTAGTTCCTTGCTCTACTCGGCAGCGCGTTTCACCGCCGATGGGGTTTTTGTCATGACTTTCTGAGTGCGAAATAGATTCCTTAAGCCAAGTCTTTACTGGATATAGTTCCATTTAGAAGCTCAAAAAGGCCCTACAAACTTGGCTCGTCACTCCTTTGGTAAAACTCAATATGTACTGTTCTTTACCGAAGCTCTCTGTCTTCGCATCCCAATAGGACTTGGCACTTCTAATCGCTTTGCTCTGAATATCTGAGCGTACGTCAACGAAATGTGTCTTACCGAGTCAAAGAATGCCTTCAGATCGGCAGTTTCGTAACAGTGCAGGGTGGACAGGTGTATATATGCATGTGGCTGGGCATGAATAATAACCAAGCTTGCTCTCAAAGCTATCCTGTCCTTACACTTTATCCTTTCCTGTTCTTGTTGAAAATGATTTCTGCATTCTTCAAACCTCAGCGACCCTTCCGTCGGCTGCGTTCCTTACACCTTTCCACTTCGCAGTCTTATACAAATTCAGTGCCGGGAGCTCATCTAGAGACATGCGCTACTGGTTCAAGGGGTGTTCCCAGTATCCAGACACCCTTGCGTGGTGTTGTCATCGTCAGGCTCGCCTTCATTGTCTCCCTGGTTTTCATCTCTACGATATGCTTCTGCTTCATCGGTGCCAATACTGAAGAGGAATATTACAAAAAGGCACTAACAAAAATTGCAGACACAGAACCCGGAGTATAGATCGATATAAACTGATGACCAGTATGGGAACTGAATATTTTTCTTGTTCAGGTTGTGCTCTTTGGTGAGAATGTCGATGTAGACGTGGATGAACCTTCCGTCACCATTCGATGGTCGATTCTCGCTTGTGGCACGGAGCTTGTCCTTCCAGGTTCTGCAGGTGCACACGGAAGCATGATGTGTGGCCTGCCGATGCAACCTTTGCGTATCTTTGTAGACAAGTCAGTCATCAATTCCAAGACTCAATCAGCTCATTTTACATGTCTGCGCCAGTCATCCCGAGCCCGCTACGATATATGATCCCCAGCAAATACCTTTTGATCGAGGCACAGGCTCTAGACGAAGGTATGCTTGTGACCGCTTATCACACGCACCTTGTTTGATTTTGGATACTCTCAGCATTCAAAATCTCGTTCAATTCGACAGCGATCATGTTCTCGATGTCCACAAAGCCCACTTATATCCCTTTGACTCGTATTTCCTTTCTAGCACCATCCGTGTTCTCTCCGAGACCAACGATACTGTTCGCATTCGCAGACTCTTCACAATTGAGACTACTTCAAGCTTTGATATCGACACGATTGACACTGAAACCTATTCTGTGTCGGATACCTCAACAGTAAACCATGTCAGTCGTGACATCGATATGCACATCGCGCGGCCAGCCTCTGCGCGCATCATTACAATAATGCTTTTCTCGCTCAATTGGATCATGGCGCATATGGCGGGAGGACTCGCCTATATGTGTAACAGGCTGACAAAAACATGCCACACGAAAATTGTTCACCTCTCTGTCGGCTTAATTCTGATTGCGATCCCTCAACTGCGGAACTGCATGCCAGACGCTCCAGGCTTTGATGGTTCGTTTCACTCACTCCAGAGTTGTTGAGGATGTTAGAGATTAACCACTCATTAGGTGTCTTGATCGGTGCATTCAACCCTCCCTGTTCACCTTCCTCTCTGTCTCACTCTGAATTGGACAGATACAATTGGATATTTCCCGCAAATGATCATCGTGGCTGGTTCAGCGATATTTATCTTCCTTAGTCCCGTTGTCAAAGCAATTGATGAGTCGAGATGTCCTGTTTCCCTTCCTCCAGCCCAACTGCCGCCTGCTGTGTTCAACCAAGTGCCCACGCCGACTAAAGACTCCACGACGGCTCAGATAGCACAATACGAAAGGGATCGCCTCGTGCGCCACATGAACGGGGAATACGTTTTTCCGCCGCCGCGAGTTGAAGTCAGAACTCATGTACCAGTCTCGGAACCATCTGGCGACACCTCGCATCGTCGGAGCAGACCATTTGTGTGCCCAGCCAGAAGAGACAGTTGCTCGTCTTCTTCATCTGATAGAACGATAACGCAGGATTCTGATTGGATGGTTTATCACAAAGTGGCGTCTGTACAAGCATTCAGCTCATGGTAGTGAAATGTATAGATCTAGATCGCCTTAAAATTTCGAAAAACTGCCAACGAAGAATGGAGTCTATTCAAGGAAAATTGGTTATATAATTACAAGCGATATATACAAGTAGCTCGTGGCTAGGCTTCCCCGAACAATCGTTTCCTGTAATAATCCGTGCACATGAACAAAACTTGGTCCATTATAAAAGGGAAAAAGTACTCACAGCCTCAACGGTGACTCACTGAAAAATGTCTTTCCACCAACCATCTCGCGAGTCCATACGTCACGCATGAACCACCCAATGTGACCAACGGCACAGCCCATAAGGTCGCCAGCGGCTGCTTTCCAGGTACCATTAAGGACCCAGGAGAAGGCAACAAGGGCGACAGGGAGGTATGGCGCGGTAATCGTAAAGAGGCCAAAAAGTGAGATGGGTGTAGACGGGTGCCGCCGCGACCAGAGGTATATCGGAACAAAGGCGAGCGAAGAGGACAGGAAAGGAAGGTTGACGAGAGGTGCGATCGTCTGAAACTGTGTTAGCGGATAGCATGCAAGGGGAACTGGAGGCGGCGCGCACGAGGAGCATTACGGAGGAGAGGAAGAGGAGCCAGAAGTAGTCTGCTTTGCGGTTTGCGAAAGAAGACTCTTCCAGCATCCGACTGTATCGCATGCTGTGGTGGTTGCACTGAGCAAAGAGCGATTCTCATCTGCATGGCTACTCACAAGAAGAAGAGATGAAAGACAAAATCTAGCGATATCGGTCCAAAGTAGAAGAACGTCGTCGCAGCCCGCCATATCTGCTCACATTAGGCTGAGTATACTTCTGTGTAGGTGAGGGCTCTCACCTGTGCATTACTAAATGCACTTTTCGGGCTGTAGTATAGCTGCAGCGTGGTGACCAACTGACATTGCTGGAAGGCATGTTAACCCAAGTTTTTGGGAGACTAATTTGAACGGTACCCACGACGGCCAGACTAGTAAGGACAGACAACGCCAGCCAACCACGCGTGATAGGCGGGATTTGGAAGACCCAAGCTTCAATACCGACTGGCATAACGATGCGGAAGTACTTGAGTGAGCAAGTGGAGCTGGATTTCAAATTAGGCGCTGAGACACGTGGCCAATCCCCGACCAACAGAAAATAATCACATTTCAAGGAGATATGACATATAGTTTAGGTAAATATACACTGGTCACTGATCTACTTTGAGTGTATCCTAGGGACCAACCAAGGACATTGTTAGTACGAGAAAGATGTCAGCTGGGATACATAGTGTTTCGCGCGAGTAACAAGCGACTAGATAGAAATAAATGAAAAATCAAATAACACACCAAAAAAAGGATAGAGAAATCATATACTTGGATGCTTATCGTGGCCGGCATCAAAAGCCCTTAAGGACCAAAGACCCTAAAAGCCATATCCCTTCTAGATCTTATCCATCATCCATCAAGCAAGATATCCGCCAATAATCAAACAGCAATCGGTTTAAAGCTCGATGGCGCAGTCCTCGACACTCTATTCTTCTTCGCAGCTGCAACAGCAGCTAGATTCTCCGCCTCCTGTTTCGCTGCACGCAACACAGCGCTCCTATTCGTGCGTGGCGTGATCGAAGGGCTGGAATGTACCGATGCGACGCTGCTTGGGCGCGGAGGCCGTGCTGTGGGCTTAGGGGCTTCGTCTGTGTCTGCGTCTTCGTTCGAGGCAGGGGCATCGGAAGTGGCGGGGCCATTAGCAGCAGCAGCAGTCGTTGTTGTTGTTGTTCCGAGCACGGACGACGGTCGCCTGACTGCGTATCGCGAAGGGGCGGCAGATATGGATACTCGGGACGAGGAACGTGCGGGTGAAGCTAAGGGTGAGGATACACTTTTTGAAGAGGAACCATTAGAGCTTGTCGAGGTGTTTCTTGCCATTCCTGGAAGCTTGGGTGTCGACGCACCGCGGACTATGGAGGGAGAGGGGGGAAGAATATCATCAAGTATGAAGAGGCGCGAATGACGCGAGAACATACACATGAACGACGTTGGTGGGCTCTGTTCCCCCCGCTGCCTCAGCTCTGCACTCTTATTCGACCGCGGCGAAACATTCGGCGGCTTAACAGACGCGACAATAATCGACTCCCTCCTCTTATGTCCCGGCACACCCTCAAACGTATTATTCGCACCTCCAACCGATTCTCTCCTCCTGGGCGGCGTCGAGGGCTCCAACCCCAGCCTCAACGCCGCCGCGCGCGTCATCCGAGGCAGAATAGTAGGCGCCGCCGTCGACGCAACCGCGATGGTCTCAGATCGTTTATGTCCAGGCACATTCTCGAACGTCTTCTTCAACTGTTCCTTAGACGGGGGTGTGCGGGGTCCGACCTGGGTCTTCTCAACGACCACTCCGGCGCGGAGGGCCGCGGCACGCGTGGTGCGCGGGACGATGTTGGGGAGGGCGTTGGTTGCTGGGACGGGACGCGCTCGGAACGCGGGTTTACCTGAGGGAGAAGGGCGGGAGCCACCGACGGTGGAGGGGTTGGTAGCGGTGGAGGGTGGATAGCCCTCATGTCGGGTATTCGAATCGATGGAACAGAAGGAGTTGTAGTTGTCGCCGTCCTGAGGGGGGAGCTCGATGGTGTGAAAGGGCGGGGAGGAGACGAAGATGGATGCGATTTGGACTTCGGCGGTTTGGATGTCTGGGGAGCCCATGACCGCGTTTTGGGATTTGTCGATGCCGAATAGGGCACGGAGGGAGTTGGGCGCGTCGGCGCGGGCGACTTCTGGGTCTGCGTTGCCCATGAGGGTCGACCAGACTTCGATGGCACGACGGCGTTCGAGAACGTATACCCAGACAGCGCCCCTAATTGAACAAGTCAGTCTGAGTCCAGCAGCCAACTTGAGGGCTCACTCGGAAAAGGAGGCAGCATCTTCACCAAAGAGCTCGTAGAGAGTATCTGGGTCCGTCTCAGTGTCGAATTCCATTCGCCTCTCTTTGACGATCTAGAATATCAAGTGTTATTACAACTTTTCTCAGGGATGGCAAGGCATAAGATTGTACTTCGAAGCTCGCTTCTTGGATTCTGTGTTCTATCTCGAAACGATGCGAGAGGGCATGGGGCTTGATTATAGCGACTGTTCTCGTGATAGGGTAGGTTGACGGCGAGCGCTGTTGAACGATGGTATTCTCCTCTACATGAAGGGACTGAGGTGACGAGAAATGATCAGACATCGCGTAGTGTGTACGAAAAGCAAGGAGGCGGCCGGTTATGCAAGAAAGAGGTAGCCAGGCTCAAAAGTGATTGTTCGTCCAAGTTATGTTGATCCTGTGTGCGGCAGCCGGAAATACCATGACTACCCGGCACACACCTACAATCCACTTTCCAAAGTTGAATGTTGGTGACGAAAAAAAAAAAAAATAACAACCTTGAATGATCGTCGTGATCGTCCGCTGCCCTGAGTTCCAGACTGCTACAAGGTAGATTATATGTTATGCTGCGGGGTACACCGAATGCTGTGATTAAGAATACATGTTGGAAATGATATGATATATGATCCTAACTCTCCGTCCTTCGTCTATGGCTCAAGGCCTGCCAATAAGCCAACTCACCGCGAACCAGTCCACCATTTACTGATCTTAGCCATACTGTACCTGACACTCTTCCCCAGCCCGGCACTCGCTATGCCCTTGACAGACTGCACTGCAGCAGGATATCTCACAATCTTTCCCATCTCTAAAACGCCATTAGACCAAGAAAAACCTATGGTCACGAGCTACTCACCCTCAGTCAACACCTGCGGCAACCTCTCGTTTCCCGCGAGATCCAACCAAAAAGCACTCTCGTCAGCCTCAGCTGCAAACTCCGAAGTCTTGGAATAATGATCCCGAACGCCCTTGAGCAAATTCGACGGAAGCTTTCTCAAGTGAGCCGCTCTAGCCGCTGGGCCAGTATCCTGGCGAATCGTCGATCCCGTCACAGGCCAATGCACGCCTGGCAGTCCCACCGCAAGTCTTCGATACAGCTCTTTGAACTGCGGGCCCTGCTTGCGCACAATGTTCGTGACTTTGCCTCT
>QLON01001587.1:0-40165 GCA_003313675.1 Termitomyces heimii | reverse complement strand
AAATTGGATTATTTTTACTGTGTTTTTACATTGTTTTGTGAAATAACATTGTTCCCTGCACCCAGTGATTGTATCATTTCAAGAGCTGCTCTGATGGACATAGAGGCCCTGGCTCCTGCCCTCAAATGGTGTACAGAACTGACAAATTTTGGCCATACCTGATTTCTCAGGGGAAAACTTTGGAGATGTGCTTTTAGAGCATATTTGAACATTTTGGGTCTGATCCTGTACTCAGTTTTGGTCAAAAAATTCCCATTCCTAAGATATTAAATTTATTGACTTTGCTTGTTCTTGACTGTAAAATGATTTTATTTTTAATTGATTCAATTTAAAAGGCAGTAATAATGCTCTCAAATATGGTTCAAGTTGTGTTGGATTTACTTTAAAAGCCCTCATCATGGCTCAAGCCTTGGTTTTGTCTATTCCTGCCTTTGTGCCTAGATGACTTTCTATCAATTGCAGACTCAAAAGAAGAGAACAAATGCTTCAAGACCCAAATGTGTGATGCTTGGACAATCTCAGACCTTGAAACACCCAGATATATTGTTGGTGTATCTGTTGAGTGGAACAAGCACAATCAAATTGTATCCCTGTCATAAACCACATTCATTGACTAAGTAGTACAATAGTTTGGCCAACAAGAGGCACACCCTCTATCACTACCCATGGACCTGGGTACAAAGCTTCAATGCCCAAAGCCAGATGCACAATCTCAAGAAAAAAAAAACAACATTGCCAAACTTTCTTAGTAATTGCTAGTAAGATGCCTGTTGTATATTGCCATCACCACAAGACCAAACATTGCATTCACAGTTCAACAACTGTCTCAGTTCCTTGACAACCATGACTGCTCACATTGGAATGCAGCAATTAGACTACTATGTTACCTCAAGGGCTTGAGAGACCTTAAACTACATCTAGGAGGTCCCTCCATCATACAGAGGCTTTACTGATGCAGACTGGGCTAGTTGCCCAGACACTAGAAGTGTTGTGATTCGGCCCGAAATTACACCGTGAGCATGAACCAGAGGAGCGCACAGACCAGCAAACACAAAGGACCCAGGGCCACATTGGCTTGGCCTCTTTGTCTTAGAACAATGGACAAGCACATACATATATAAACTACATTATGGTACCAGCACCCTCAGTCAATTACACAAAGACTGAGGGTGAGTTTACAATATCTACTACACAATTGGACAAAATACTTACCATATAATACAGACTTACTTGTCATTGTGTCATATAGGTAGGATTGATCAATACAGTCAATTATGCAAAGACTGAGGACTTACTTGTCATTGTGTCATATAGATTCAACTTTTAACAGGTTATGGGCTGTTGCTGCTTTGACTTCTGAAAGTTGACACCTATACTTAACCTTTGCAAGCTGCAATCACTCACTCTTGACTTTGCTGAATCAAGTATCCAATTATCTTTGCCCCTGATTGACGCAGATAATGCATATCTGGGATATCTTTTGTGTGCTCTACCTGTGCCCCAAGACCTACTGCAATGCCGCCAATGGGCGAAGACCCCGAGACATCCCCTGCACCACTGGCTGCAACAAGGATTGCAGAAATGAAACTGGTTGATAACTCAGCCAACCCAACCGTGGTATCTGTCAGGAAGATAACATCATCCTGGGCAGGCCATATCCTGGATAAGGATGATGGCAAGTACATGGACTGGGCATATGCAATGACATTCGAATTCACCATGGTCCAGCTTTGGGATTATGTATTTGATCCACCTCCTTGCCCTCATGAAACGTATGAACCACGCGCATATTGCACCTGGGCCTCAAATAGACAGTTGGTGTGTTCTTTCTTGAAACGCATGATTTCCGCATCCAAACAGAAACTTTGCGCTGAGGAGAACGATCCGGTGGTTCTGTGAGCATACCTAAAAGATTGCCACAGCAGTGCTGCACCTGTTAAGCAAGTTTGCCTCCTACAGGAGGCCCTCACCATGAAGTGCTCTGCGTCTGAGCCCCTGACTAGGACAGTTGATGCCATCTTTGAAAAGATTGATTGTGCATTTGATGCCAGCAATGTGACAAAGGATCTGTTGAAGTCCATTGCCATACTATTAGCTCTCTCAGACAAATCTTACGCTCACCTCTGCTCCATTATCTCGCACGATTTGGGACAAGCTGGGGATGTGACTAAGTATGGGCCAACCAAGATTAGACTATTCTTAGAAGGGGAGCAGACGTTGCTGGAAGCAGACAAGTCAGCATCCACACCTTGCAACTCAGATCTGGCTGCATTTGTGGCTAAGTCTTACTGGGGCAGTAACCTCACATGCTCAGCCTGCAAAGCCCAAAAAAGGCTGGTGCACATCTATACTGGGCACACTGCCCCCTAGTGCATCCTTGAAGGTGGCAGCATGGCAGAGAAGACTGTGGAAGAGTCAAAGAAGGCATGACTGGCACATTATGAGAACTTGAGGAAAGAGAAGGGCAAGAATACAACAAAAATCACACTGATGCCTGCTGGAGGGAGTGCATTCACCCTGGAAGGTGACTCAGAGACAATTGCGGCCTATCTCGCCTCGAAGGGAGTACCAGTGACAACCTCATTGAAGCAGGAGTTTGCAGGATTGGCATCCAACACAATTCCCCCTGCAGGGTCACTGGCAGAGATGGAAAACCTTGAGATCGACGTGTGGATTGTACTTGAGGAGGAGCCCAGAACCAACACTGCACACAAGCAACCCAACCACAACCTCATATTATCCTGTGAAACTCAGACAGAGCCATTCTTCTTGGACTCTGGAGCCACAGTCCACATCTCCCCCAATGCCTCTGACTTCATCATGCTCAAACCCATCAATGAGAGACCTATTTGAGGAGTCGGAGGTGCCTGCATTGCAGCTACAGGGGTTGGTACAATTTAACTGTATGTGAATGAACACACCCACCTAGATTTAGAAAACACTTTATATATACCCAAATCGACTGTCCGCCTCCTATCTGTAAGCAAGTTAGCACAACAAAATGGAGTCACTGCAAACTTCAATGACACCAGCGTCATTCTAAGCAAGAAAGACAATGGCAGCACCATTGCCACAGGCACACTTCTTCCAAAGCATGGCCTTTACATGCTGAATCTCTACAATCACCAAGCATACACTGTTCATGCCCTACCCAACCTAAAGTCCTGGCACCTGAAACTTGGACATGCCAACTATCAGTCCATCATGCAGATGGCACGGGCAGGAATGATCAAAGGTATGCTGTTATCCTTTCCCTCCAAACCTCCTAAGTGTAACCACTGTATCCTTGGAAAGCAATCCAGGACACTGGTACCGAAGGAGAGGGAGGAGAGAGAGGAGCACAGGGCAACAAGGAGATTGGAGAAGATATGGGTCAATCTGACAGGTCAAATGGCAGTTATGTCCAGGACTGGTAATAACTATATCATGAATGTCATTGATGACTATGTGAATAAACTGTAGTCTATACCATTAAAAACAAAAGACCAGGGATTTGATGAACTCAAAGCCTGGATTGTCACATGAGAGAATGACACAGGGGAGCATCTAAAAATCCTAAGGACAGGTTGCGACGGAGAATTCAATGGGGACAGTCATAAGCAATGGTACAGACAAAAAGGGATCATACTAGAAGTTGGTGCTCCTTACACTTCAGCACACATGGGTAGAGTGGAACACATGCATTGGACATTGATGGGGAAGGCACAAACAATGCAACTGGGTGCTAACTGCCCATCTTTCTTGTGGGATGAATTCTATCTGACTGCGGCCCATCTCCATGGAAAAACAAAGACTTCAGCAGTATGCAATGTCACACTGGATGAACTCTGGTACCAGAGGAAGCTGAACTACTCATACATCTGGGAGATTGGGTGCTGAGTCTTCATATTAATTCTGAACCAAAATAACCCCAAGATATTCAAGCGTTCCATCGAATGTGTACTGATTGGCTATGATGTAAACTCAAAAGCCTATTGCTGTTATGACTGAGCAACAAGAAAAGTATATAGCTCATACCATGTGCAATTCATAGAGAGTCATAATGATGTACCAACAACTCTGACTCCCACACTTGCCCAAGAAATGCCAAGCCTCTCCCATAACTCAACCCTAGAAATGACCACCATGAACTCCATCGCAACACAAGCGACTGCAACTCCAATCAGATATGCTGAGGACAATGATGACAAACTACCAGTCATACCTGGAAATACCTTCCCAAGATAACTCACATGCCCAACAACATGAAGAACCCATCAACCCTCCAGATGTGCAAGTGCCTCAGTTACGTTGGTCAACAAGAATAATTATTTCAACAGAGAAGGTGAGCAGTGAGGCCAGGGCCAAGACACATACCAAGAAAGCTGTCAGGGAGTCCAAGGAGTTAGCAGAGCATGTCAAGACAGACCAGGCTGAGCATCAGAAAGGGGTTGAAAAACAGGCACAACACCAAGGAAATGACATTGACCTGGACCCAAAATCCAATCTTGATGACATCCTATCAGCACTGAATACAATTGAAGATCAACCCTACCTAGACCCTGAAACCAACACCAATACACTGAGAACTTGGGATGAGGCCCGGAACTCCTCAGATGGCCCCCGATGGGAACAATCATATCGAGAGGAACTAAACTCCCTGAACCAGATGGGCATGTGGAGACTAGTTCCTTGAGAAGAAGTTCTGCAAGGTCATTGAGTACTCAAGGGATGTCCTGTGTTCACAATAAAATGTGATGAAAATGGTAAGATCACCAGGTTCAAAATGTGCCATGTTGTCCAAGGCTTCAATCAAATCTATGGTAGAGATTATATATGCACCACCTCACTGACAGCACACGTGAAATCTTGGAGGATCTTATTACACCTGGCAGCATCTCTGGGCTGGGATACAAATCAGATTGACATAAAAACAGCATTTTTAAATGGCATCCTACCTGAGGAGGAGACAGTGTACATGGAACAGCCAAAAGGATTTGAGGAGATTGGAAAGGAAGACTGGGTGTGTTGACTGGTGAAGGGGTTGTATGGCATAAAACAGGCAGGCAGGATCTGGAACAAAACTTTAGACAGGCATATGAAGAAATGGGGGTTCACTCAACTGGAATGCAAAGCATGCCTCTACTTTAGGAAATCCGAGATGGGTGTAGTGATTGTAGGTGTACACATTGATGATTTCCTTTTGATTGCAAGCTCAAAGGCAGCCAACGAGGAGTTCAGGTGACAAATGGCAAGCACTTGGATGATTGCGAACCTAGGTACACCAAAGCATATCTTAGGAATTGCTGTGAACTGGCATCGTGACATGCACTAAGTACATCTCTCTCAGACCAACCTAATTGACTGGATGATCCAACAATTTGGGCAGTCAGACACAGCACCACTATCTACGCCTATGGACTCTGGTACAAAACTATGCCACATTGACTTATCTACCTTACCTTCCGAAGAATGCAAAAAGATTTCATGCATACCTTACTGTCACCTTGTAGGAGGGCTATTGTGGCTTGCTGTATCCACACACCCAGACATACAATATGCTGTGTAACAGTTGTCACAATACCTGGACTGCTACACCCAGATGCACTGGAATGCTGCTATTCAAACACTCTGCTACCTAAAAGGGACACAAACAATGGGACTCTCTCTTAGGGGTAAGCAACCTGTCACTCTACTGGGGTTCACAGACTCGGACTGGGTGAACTGCTTAGATACAAGGAGGAGTGTAGGAGGGTATGCTTGGACACTAGGCTCTGGAGTCATATCTTGGTTGACTCGTAAACAATGAACAGTCACTGCCTCATCCTGCAAGGCAGAATACATGGCTGCTTTCAAAGCTACTCAAGAATGTATCTGGCTATGTACCCTAATGTCTGCCATTGGATATACACCACAGGGGCCCACAACTCTCCTTTGCGACAATAACTTGGCCATCAATTTATCTGAAGACTCCATGCTACACCAATGCATTAAACATGTTGACATCAAATACCACTTCCTGCATAAATGTGTTGCCTCAAAAGAAATCACTGTTTGCTACATTAATACAAAAGACAACGTAGCTGACATCTTTACCAAGGCACTGCATGCTCCACAATTCTCAAAACTATGATCAATCCTCAGGATACAGGATTCCACGCAAGGAGGAGCATGATCTATGCCCACAGTGAGGAGGAGTGTTGCGATCTGGCCCAAAATTACACTGTGAGCATGAACCAGAGGAGCGCACAGACCAGCAAACACAAAGGACCCAGGGCCACATTGGCTTGGCCTCTTTGTCTTAGAACAATGGACAAGCACATACATATATAAACTACATTATGGTACCAGCACCCTCAGTCAATTACGCAAAGACTGAGGGTGAGTTTACAATATCTACTACACAATTGGACAAAATACTTACCATACAATACAGACTTACTTGTCATTGTGTTGTATAGGTAGGATTGATCAATACAGTCAATTACACAAAGACTGAGGACTTACTTGTCATTGTGTTGTATAGATTCAACTTTTAACAAGAAGGAGCACCAGGGGATATCCTGGTCACTGGGATCTGAGGCAGTTTTGTGGTCAGTACACAAACAGAAAATTGTTGTGACCTTGTTATGCAAAGCAGAATATATGGCAGCATATGAATCAACTCAAGAGTGCATCTGGTTGTGTGCATTGATGAAGGCTATTAGATGGGATTTCACAGCTAGTCTGACTACCTTATTTTGCAATAACAAAGCTGCCATCATCTTGTTTGAAGATCCAACCACACATGTGAGGGTCAAACACTTTGACATCAAGTACCATTTCATTTGTGAACAGGCACAAAATGGCAAAATCATCATTAAATACATAAACATGAAAGACAATATGGCTGACATCTTCATGAAAGCACTCCATAAACCTCTCTTCACTTGACTACACCAAATGCTTGGAATATCATAGCACCACAACTCCATGCAAGGAGGAGAGATCATGGTTCATGGCAAGGAGGAGTGTTGGGACCAAGTCAAAGTGTATTGTACCATGAATAATAATGCTAGGGCCAATGGCCACCTTTGTTACATATACTTATAAACAGATTACATTGCAGACATACCCAAGTTCTGTTTATACATTAACTGGGATATGTCACTAATTATACACTGCCAACTACACACTGACTTACAAACATACCTAGATTTATACTCAATGTATACATTATCTAGGTGTAATTGGACACTGTGTAAAGGACTAAGAGTATAAGTTCTAACAGGCTGAATCTGAAGCCCAGCTCAAAGGTCCACCAGCTTGGTGGTATGACCAGCACTGGCACCTTCCCAAAACTGTCTCCTTCTATTTATAGCATGGGCTTGCAGCAAGCACACAAAAAACCTATTCCATGGGACAACAGCAATTTATTGTAAACATACAGCTTCATAATCTGTACAACCAACAGCTCTATCATTCTCACGTTCCAATTGGCAAGCCTCAGCAGGCACATCCAACCCAAAACCATCAAGTCATACCTCACCACTGTCAAGTTCTTTCACACAGATGCAGGCCTTCCCTTTGATGTGGTTGACTCCTCCCTTGTGCAATGACTCCTGCATGGGATCAAACACTATCACAGGGAACAGCGTGGAAATTCCTTGAATATGGCTTTGAGGGCGGCCACGGGGTATGTAGGGAAGCCGGGAGCTGCGGCGATGGTGATGATAATGCCTTTCCTGAAGGGGTCTGTCTTCGAGGCCAGGAGGGTTATGCGCATGTAAGTGGCATCATCAAAGTTGGGAAGGTCATGCAGCCCTGTGAGAGGTTGAGGCTCAAGTTGAACTTACCTCCTTTGCCTGTTGTAGACTCGCCGCTGCAGAGGAGGCCTGCATAGGCAAGGCAACATGTGGCATGAATGGTCGAGTGGCTGGGGGTGGTGCCGGGTTTGAGTTGGGCAAGGAGGGCCGTGAGGATGGGCAAGGTGATGGGCTGCACGGGTTTCTGGTCAGGTCGCAATGCCCCGCTTTTCGAACAACCTGACGGCAAGCCTCTCTCGTACAACTCATTTGTCAAAAGCATTAGGAAGCCCTCACACCGGCGGCCTCAAACCAGACCTCTTCGCAGGACACAGCTTTCGACGGGGATGATCCGAATCACATTCTTCACCTCTCATTCCTCCTCCACTTGGCCCGCACTCAGGTCGCCCCTTTCAAACCTCCGGCTCTGCGTGGCATCACTGCCCTGGCTTGAGTCTCGGCCGCTCTTTCGGGGGATCTGCTCAAGAACTATTCGGATTCAGAAATATATCTTTCTCACGCAAACCTCACGCAAACTCATATCACTCCTCAAAACCTTACATCTGGCACCAGCTTAGGCCACTCACGTACAATCAGGCGCCGAATTGGCATATATTTCCTGTAACACGGACGACATGTATGACAATCCGTTACAGTCTGCCTTGAGCTTTCCAAGTTGAACATGTGATCGATCTTAACTGCCCTTTGAGGTTTTTGCTGTAAGCATGGGGTCCCATTGTCATAGTCTTCGACTGGCCATGATCTTTGTCTGGTCATTTTCACTCCTGGTGCTCGTACCGTACCCTCTTGGTTGCAACATGGTGAATACAAGATGTTGTCCTTATGTAATCTACCAATACTGCAATGACCCGTTACACTGTCAGAGGGTGTTCATGTACGTTACTTATATACACTTCGGGAAATCCCTGGGGTTCCTTGAGAAAAACCTGTTAGAAACACGTCTATGTAATTTCTAAATTGTTTTTCTCAAGTATTACATAAAATCTATTTCGAAAAACAGAAAAAAAAAGTTAAAGTTTCTCAATGATTTCCCTTGAGATAAAGGAAAAAATTTTCTTTCGATTATTCCTGAGATACAGATAGATAAAATTAATCGTGTTTCTAGTGTTTTTCTCAAAAAGAAAATGATGTTTACATTATTGTGTTTCTTTGTGAACACTTGTTGTATTTCTTTCAAGTGTTTTCAAGGGAAAATTCTTATACTCTTTTTCAGCATAGATGCTAGTACTACAATTGTAGAGCAAGGTTTGTCTGGAACAACTTGTACTTCGATTTCTGTTTTTTTTTCAGCCTGTTTTGATCTCTTCTCAAATTTCGTTCCCTTACCAGTTACGAATTGATTTTATATTATCACGGGTGCAGTTGCTCAATTGGTGTCTTTCTTTGCTGTAGAAATGTATTTTGTCCCTCTCTCTGATTATCACTCTTTTTTAATTTTTAGTTCGGATGTTTCAACTAGAGCTTTTGTTTTGGTTGTCAAGTATTATACACCATCATACCTTAATGGTCTGTTAATTTCGCATATCTCGAGAGATATATGAGCCGATTTCGACGTTGGCTTGAACTTGTTAAATGTTTGATATGACGCAGAATGCTGGACTTGAACGTTTCTATGTATCTATGTATGAATGGAGAAAAATCAATGTTCAATCGTTCATACAGAAATTCGGCAAGAGTAGGAGAATGTCTTATAAATAGAGGAGAATCATTGAATCAGAAACAAAAAGCATCACATGTGCAGATTCAGAATACGTTCAGTCGAACGGAACTGGTCGTATTGCAGGACTATCCAGCTTCAGTGCCCTCTGCCTGTCTCCCTTGGCGTCCGCCTGCGCAGCGGCGAACGCCGAAGGAACAGGGATGCCACAACAATCGCCCCATCCCATCTGCCCAGGCGATAAAGTGTGCGCATGGCCCCGATGCGCGTCATCAGTTTGCTCTGTCGATGGGGGAGCTGGTCCGTCCCAAGGGAGGACGGAGCCGAAGAGGAAATGCTGCATCACAGGAAGCTTGCCAAGTACCTCCGCTTGATACATTTTGATCATTCCTGAATTGACTTTGTCCCAGGTCTTGACCTGCACTACGATATTGGTGAGGTACTTGTGAGAGAAGGGAGCGACATACTGCGGAAATATCGTCAAGCATGGGAGAGTGCCATCGCAAGGAAGCGGTCTTGATCTTGTAAGATTTATATAAGCAAATGTCATGACATCATTCGAGAAAATGACTTGCTGAATTGATGAACTGGATACATGCAAAATAGATATAGTTCTTTGCATATTCTTCGACTATTTCAGCATCGTGTATGGCTCTGGGGCGGATGTATTTATGACCTTTGAAAGAATTGAACGCGTCAGCATTTAAATAGCTCTAATGCTTTACGAATGGCTGAGATATAAAATGAAAACATAGGGCGATAAAGTCTACTGTCCCACAGAGCGAGACGCAGCAAAGTTTGCTTGTAGCGCGCATGTACAGAAAAAGTACATACCTCGCAACTGAGCAGACCCAAACAAAAATGGTAGGAAATGATAATCATCGAGGCCCCAGACTCCATGTGACCCAGCAGGCTCGAGCCAATACGTAGATTGCAAGACACGCATAACTTCAATGTATCTGTCGGAAGATAATCCGACAACTGCTTAAGACCCTCAACTTGGGCTCACCTCCAAAATATTTTGATAACAATGGCTTTGTGGTCGCTTTCCAAAACGACACCGAGTCGTTCTAGGCAGATCCTGGAAGCTCAAAGCGTTAAACAGGGTAATGACAATCTGTTCAATGAAAGGCTCACAGCCAACATAAGAAGTTGAGTTCCATACCACTCCCGTAATCAATTCTAGTCCGATTTCCCCATGCTTCGTTGAAATAACCCTGCAGTTCGATCACGGCATTGGATGGCAAGCCTGGAAGAGACGCATGAAGAATGGGCGACAACTAGTGCCTCCGATAAAAAGTCTAAGCATTAAGTACGGCTTCAACGTGACCATAAAGCGTACCTCGGTAACTTTATCATAGAATGTGCGGAAAGCAGGGTTCCCAAATCTAGACGCTGCGTTTTCTACTGGTGGTATCGACTTTGCAGTTTCTTCTATACGTGATAAAATATCTAGAATGACCGTTATTCCCTGCATTACTGTTAGCCTAGTTTAAGATGAGAGATCTGTCACTGACCGCTGACTGTGAGCATTCGTCCAAGAGTTTAACGCCAACAACAGCGCTATTTAGAGTTTCTACGTAGGATAAGATTTCTTGTCGCGTTTTGGAGGTTTGGAAGTATTGGAGCTGCTCAGGCAGCAAGATTGCTTTGTGAGGAGCAATGAACGCCATATTAATGGAGAGACAGGAACAAGGTGACGACAATTGGATTCGCGATTCAATCGGAGAATGAATAAACAATTTATCGAATGACAAAAAAAGCATGAACACTAATTATATAGTGACTACACCCCCCACACATCCCAGGAGTGTTGCATCAATCGTGCCTTCGTAAGTCCTCTCAATCCACGCATCAAACTCTTCAAACAACTTCATCGCAATACCACCCTCCGCCTTGACCGCCTTCTTCCCGGGCCACATAGCCTTCTCCTGAAGACCGACGAAGTTGACAAGTAGTTTTCCGTCAGGATTACTAGCATCCAATTTCAGCACGAGATCGATTGTCCAAGTTTCTTTGCCATAGAAGGATGCCTCTTTGACACGATGGCGCGCATACTCGCTCGGTGGATTGCCGTCCAAGTTCCACTTTAGGACATGAGCATCGAAAGCGACAACTAAAGGGAAGAGGATATCAAGACCAGCAAGCTACAAGGAAGTTGATAAACATACCTGTCCAGATAAGCCCAGGATGGTTGATTTTCAACGTCAAGCTCCGCGTCCCAACAGCTGGATCTTTGACATCGTTGGCGGCCGAGATCGAAAAGCCATTTCCACGGGCTGTCCACGGTGACAAGTATGAGGCATCGACAGGGAGAGATATTTTATACGTCGTGAGGAACTAGGGACCCGTTGAGCGGGTGTCAAAATGTCTACTTCAGGAGTACCTACCGCCGAGAAGGGGTATAGAGAATCCCATTCTGAATTGTAATCATCCATTGGGAGAGAGACGAGGGCAACGGAGGCGTTGTCAGCACTATCAGTCCATCCGGAGAAGAAGTCATCCACAACGCGGTTCGCCACTAAGTCGAATCCGGGTGCACCATCTGCAGCGGCGATGTGCAAAGATTGTTCATGTGTGGTGACCTTCAAGTCATGATGAATAATCCGAAAAGGAAGACGAGATCAGAGTAGAGACACATACATTCTCTAGATGAAGGACAAAAAGCCGCTTTTGATGCATAGCATCGAAAGGTATTCTCATCGCAAACACAGCAACCAGCACTGCTGTGACGATACTCATAAAAACAACACCACGTCGTAGGGCTCCTGGGCCGAAGCGATGTGCAAAAGGTATAACGAGCGGGAGTGACAGAGCACCAATACTTGAAACAATCGTAGCGATCAAGTTATCTGCCGGGGCGTCTGCCCCAATTCGGCCAGTCTACATTCACCTCGAAATGAGATCCATGTTTGTACGAAATGAAGTATAACCATACCAAGGGAACGAAAACTTCCACAACAGGAAGAAGGAGTAGCACCCCACCAAAAAGCGGGAACGCCTGTCCAAGCGCGTAAGTACCGAGTGAGATCTTGTTAGCACTTCCACTGAATAGCGGGTTCAACAGGGCTGCGATGAAGATAGGGAATGCAGAAAGGAAAAACACCGCTGCAGAGCCGACGTCGAGAAGCTGTATTATAAACGCTGAACTACTTTGTAGGAGAATGAGCGCCGTAAACACGGTGTGTTCACTTATTGGGCCGATGAGGTACTGCGAGAGGAGGGCGCCTGAGATCGTATTAGGTATTTCAGGGAGAGGAAGCTAGATGCTTACCGAGGAGGGCAGGGGATGCATAAAGAACAATACCGGAATATTCATTGGCGAACCAACTCATGCCTTTGCCCAGTACGTAGCGCAGCAAGAACGCGATGACGTTCGGCACCAGCAGCGTACCTATTAGACCAGCGACGACAGCCAGTACCCCTCGCATCTGTCCGCTGCACACTGAGCCTCCGGGGATGGGGTTTTTGTATGTTGAAATGACGAAGGAAATAGTGGCGAAGAAAAGGGAAGTGTAGATGATCTTAGCGGTTGTGAAAGAGTAGACAAAGAACTGTCCTAGGTAGGAATAGAATACGGTTGTGGGTCGGGTATATGTCGTGAGGGTGGGTATAGGTGAACCTTCGGCCGAGAGATAACGGAGTAGAGCAAGAGTATTTTCAGCCATGTTCTGTGAATGGATATTCAAGTTCAGACAAAAGGAAGAAGGAAGCGGTAAACTCACTTGTGCTACTCCAGGTTGAATGTTTTCTACTAGATCCTGCAGGGGTGATATAAACACCAAGTAGGGTTCGAGGTTGTAATTCCTACCTTTCGCATATGATAGAGATAGCTATTTCCAACAACCGCCATCTCGTGTAGTTGTTTACATCGAGCATTTCCGGAAACAAAGAATAACTTACATCTAGTCCAGTAACATTAAGGTACTGTTCGAATTGTCGGAAGTCTGTGCTAGTGAGTCTCAGTTACAAGGCACCTCAAACTGGGGAGATCAAGAACTTACTCAGAGAGAATGATACCAGAGCTGAATATATCATTAGCGAAGACTGTTCCGTATGGTCTGTAACAATTGTTCATGAGAAATATGTTTGTTTGTAAAGTTGACATATTAATGTACCTGGGAACATGCGAATACGCCTGGATCATCTCCTCCGAGGTCGCCTGAAACAAAAGTTCACGTCCCTTTGTTCCAGCTGCTTCAAGGTTGATGACGGCGCGTACACTACGAAAATTGTGATACAAGCAGCGACAACAGCGACAACGGAACTCACGTCGACGCGACAGGATGTTGAGTCGAAAAGAGATGAGAAGCGTCTTGCAATGACTCTTCGGCATTATTGAACACTTCGGACGTATCACGACAAGTGTGTCAAATTAGGTGAAGGAAACTTACACATAATGATAGCATGTTTTGGCGACCAGTCGGGGGTATTTACGAGTACTCGTATACAATCCAGCATGACCCCAACGGAAAGAGCATCATCAGCTGCACCCGGGCTCGGCAGAGTACTGTCCAGGTGCGCGTTGACCAGTACCGCGTGTTCCTTGCCTTCTGGAGTGCCATCGGAAATCCGCACGATGATGTTGGTAAGATCCACATAAGTTTTATAAAGGCGCTTGCTCATCATATCAAAACTTGGTATTTTGCGATAAGGATTCTATCGTTGAGGAATATCTCGTGAACGCGACACGTACCGATGACTGCCGCTGCCTTCTTGTCGCCAGACTTCACACTCGAGCTTTCGTCCCGTAGCTGCGACGACCTCTTCGCAATTGCGCCTAACTGCCTCTGCCTGCTGTACCATCCATGTATCCGCCAATGCATGTTCGGCTGTCCCCACAGTCCGATACCCAATTTCTTCGGAAAGATATTTTGCGAATCCGAGAATCCGAGTTTCCGATATTTGAGGCAGGTTAGTGACAGGGTTGATACTATAATCAGTACATTAGCCAATCCCACAAAGTGTAAGTTGAAGCCTTACAGATCCGTCAGTGGTTCAGGAAGGACTGCAGAAGAATAAAAAAGAAAAAGTGTGTCATCAGCCACCCAAACTCAGGTCACGAACTTATCATACTAGAATGTTGTTTGTACGCGAGATATGGTGCACATATAAGGACAGGCGCTAGGAATAAAAGAGAGCGAACGGGACCCCAACGAGGGGTAGACATGTTGTTTGAAGCCAAGAACAGTTAAAGCTTGTATGTCACGGCGCCCTTCCACGGTCCAGAGTTTCCGGGAGTGATCGGTGGATGGGCACATGGCTGGCTCATTTCTCTTCTTCTATTATGATGATCATGACTCAATAAATGTTGCCCACGAATCGAGAATGCTGGAAAGGTCCAGATGGAACGATACGTGAGACTTTTTGTTCGGTCTCCAATGTTACGACTTGTCAGCTCGCGTTAGCTTATGTTCTAATTATGAACAACCCTCGTGGTTGCACTGTCATACACATTAGCCGAAATACTTTTCTTATACACGATTTCGCAGAAACTTATGCCGGAATTGAAACGATCCATTTGGCGTTCTGACCTTTTCGACGCGGAAATGCTCTATCACTTGTGTTCAATTGCTATGTATGGCGAGCTGATGGGTCAAGAGAAAAGTGGGACGGCACGAAAACGGCGGATAAGTCGGGGTCTTAATACGGAGAAATACCGTACCTTACTATACCGCTAGACCTAGGACACAATAACCCAAGCAGTATTGCGAGTAAAAATAGGTCTATATAAATAAAACTGGTTCATCATCATCATCATCTCACACTCCCGAGATAGAGAAGGGTATCAAGTGTCACCGACTCTTGTTGTGAAATGCTGAAGGCCCCCTAGGCATCTCAGATTGCAGAGACCCTAAATTGCTCCTCTTACTTTGACCTTAGGAAATTTTTCCTTACACCGTAGGACAAAACACCTTATGACTTCGATGCTTGAATTAAATTACTCGGACCAAATTATTCGGCCTTCAAGACCATGTAATACAAGTGAATGAACTATCTAAGAACTAGCTCGCGTTAGAACAACTGTGCTGCCTTACTATTCCTCCGATATTGTTGTAGTTTGCTGGAACTGATACGCGGGGCTGAAAATTGTGATTCGGCCGTGCTGATTTTGTCCTATCCATAGACTTGAGTCCCAATTCTGAATACTAAATGCTTGACTTACAAGTGGCAGGGAAGTCTCAGACGCTCGAAAGTTATCTTCGCCATGATTCGCTTGGACCATTGTAACAAGCTCTAGCTCTTCTATCTCGGATCTCATTGCTTCCGTCGACGGAACATCATCAGATTCATCATCGGCATGGCATTCGGAATCAAATGACTGTGTTGCCTGCGATAAGAGTGCAACACGTTTTTCCCTGAAGCTTCTAGCGCGAGCCCGTTTCTTCGGCATTGTGGTGAATCCCGCGTGGTGTTCGGTCTTCCTCATTCGCCAGAGGTCTATATCAGAGTCCACGAGCCTAGTCCTTTTGAGCTTCCGTGCAGGGATTTTCTCATCAGGAGCCCAGTCGTCGTAATCAGATAGTTCCTCGCAGCACTCCTTCTCGAAAGTCTCGACATGCTGCTTGAACATAGCCAAGTCGGTGTCGTCGATATTGAATGTGTCGCATTTCGTCGTCGCTACACTATTGGAAATCTCCGTTTCAGAATAGCATAGAGTTTCATCATCAGAAAGAGAAGAGCTGTTGCGAGACATTGTTAAAAGCGAGGAGTTGATATCTGGCGAGTGGTCAAGAATATGTGTCTGAATGAGCATCCATGCATGGTCGAGCGAGTATTTATACACGACCGTGTCGGATTTAGAGTCGAAGTCGAAGTAACGGAGACAATAATCACCACTGCCAGAACAATGGCTGACAACCAAGCGTGCGTGCCCCGACAAGGTGTTGTAGAAAGAAAACAATGTCATTGACGCAGGGTCAATTTTCGACAGGACGACTCCTTGGCCAATTGTGGTCGGCTTCTCCACATCGACGAGAAGGGAGTGATGATAAGGTCCCCGCATTCCTTCAGGCATGGCCTACAGACGTGTCACGCTGGACAAGGTGACCTGTCTTCACATTTTCCAGTACAAAAGTCGAGAACCTGGTCTAATCAGAAATAACAAGAGAAGAACAAAGAATTTGAACAATCGGAGCATAGGTTAGAAACAAAAACGCCGGGCGGCCCGAGCCCAAACGTAATGGACAATTATCAAGTAATCCCCTCCAAATAGATATGAACTCAGGCTTGATGATCAGCGGTCTCATGCCGGATACTCGAAATTAATTCGAGGATGCTTCAACTACAGGATAGGTATGTACAAGAAAAAGTGACGGTGCTCCAAATAGATGAATTGAGCTCGGTTTCTCCGTTTGATTTACGTCATCGCATATTTTGAATACAATGGTCGGGGCAACAATAAAAAAAGTCGCCACCTTTAGGGAACATTCCAGTAACTCAAAATGAAGTTGGTGAATAATGGCAATGGTCAGTTTTGTCAAGAAAAAAGAAGAGAATATTTTCAACTATCACCAGTATCACCGATCCTCCTCCTCCGACTAATCTTCTCAGCTTCTCTCCATCTCTTTTTCCACTCCCTCGTTAACTCAACCTTCGATTCCTCCCATATCTTTCTAATGTCCTCCTCTGTCCCCGTCCGGTAAAACTCAACAGCCGGATCGCGCCAATTCCATTTGTTCTCCATGGCGACATCAAAAATGTCTTTGGGCCTTGCCTTCGAACTTGGATCAGCAGGCGAGCAGTGTGGGAAGAAGAGAGGGAGTTTGGCATTGAGCTGGGGTGCGATGTAGGGATCAATGACGCTCGGAGCGGTGACGGTAACACTGTGAGTGGGTTGTTGAGGGTATGATTCAGCAGTAGAGAAGGGTATCTCGTCATCAAGTTCAAGGTCAAGATCAAGGTGACCAAGAAGAGAGAACCCGGCTATGGAGTGAGTTGGACGAAGATCATGACTTGGTAAGGTAACAGACATACCATCCTCTTCACGTGGTGCAAACAAATCTTTGAGTTTGGTGGCCTCGTGTTTCTCCTTCGTGGGGGTTGGCGGAACAATTTCCGCGTCCATAAGTTCGTTGGGCGTTTCATTCGCGCTGCGCTTTGGTGGGGCTGGGGTGGAATCTGCATCCATAGGCACAACTTCAAAGTCTCCATCGTCATCTGCATCTACCACAATCCGATGGTGTGTTACAATTTCGGCTTCATCCATATCTAAATCGATGCTTTCTCTGCCGATCCAGTCTGCATCGTCCTTATCTTCAAAGAGAGAAGTAAGGAAATCAAGCGTTTGTTTCTTCTCGGCCGCAATGTCGGTGTTGTCGTCTAACGGGGGCGGTGATGTCGGGGGCGGGACATTCTTAATGACCTCTGGAATAAATAATTTCTCTGCTTCTTCTGTAACCTCTTCCATTACGACTTCGACCTCCTCTTCGTCTTGAGAAGCCTCCGCATCTCTCGCATCGGTATCAACGTCCACGTCCACGTCCAATCCTTTCCTCTCTTCTTTTCCAAGATCGATCATCTCCATGTCCAAAAACATCCCCTTTAAATGTACACTTCCATACCTCGTCATGTCAATCACCCTTCTCCTCGCGCGCATATCAGGTTCCCTCACTTTCTTCTTCACCTTCCCACCCTTCCCTGTCAACAAGACTTTCTTATCCTCGTTCGGTGGAGGTAAAGGATGCAAAGGACGCATACGCATGGGTCTCAGAATCCTCCCTAGGGGGGTCACCGTCCAGCCGCCACGGGTTGCAACGTTCCCGGGAGTAACAAGAGACATGTCTGCGGCTTCAATGCAGCCGTAACGACGCCGTTTTTTTCTGGGTGGTTCGTGGGATGCTGCTTCGCGCTCCGCGGTGAGCCTGTTCTCAGAAATATATAAAACGAGACAGGTATGGATACTGAATACACACCTTTCGGCAAAATCAGGTTTTGCCTCCCCGATTCTTAGTTTCGCGCCTTTCCATGTGGATCCGCTGAGTAAATTAAGACCTGAGACCTGTTCAATGATCAGATTGCCTTGTGCAGCCCGGGAAGGTTGACTGACATCTAGAAAGCTTTCCCTGGGTTGTTTCGAGTGTTATATAGCCAAATTTTCGTGGTTGGCCTAGACCGTCGGGTAGACCAAATCCATCAACGGCTTTAACAATTCCAAAGGTCGACAGTCGTCTCGAGATATCATCAGGAGTTAGTGCTGGTGTAAGACCTGAAATATGTAGCCTTTTGACGATGGCTGCATCCATCAGAGAACCACCAACAGAAAAAGGCGAAAAAAGATGGACTTGAGGATATCGGACTCGTAGTCAAACAAGAACAAACTGGACACTGCTGCTGTTCAACTTCTTTGTTCATCGCCAACCCTCTTTGCTTGACCATCATGCAGAGCACTCCGTTTACAGTGGCGGGGATGTCGTCCTCGACTGGTACACACCATTCCCCAAATATCAATCCATGGGGTAGTACAAGTACTGGTCCAACCCAATTGGGCTCCAGTTTCGGAGAGTCGCTTTCACAGTCCAGAAGCCATTATCAACCAGGTTATCTACTGGTGAGACGTGTTGATATTCTTGAGTCACCTTTGAGTTAATAAAACGCGTCTAGTCATCACAAAATAACGTTCGTATAGGATCAGACAAGGAGAGAGGGATATTATTAAGACCCAACTTCATAGGCTTCACCTCAGGGAAATGCGCGCGCAGATGAGTTGCCTATCGTTAAAACAAAGGCGAAGATGAACCATATGCTGTCACGAGGACCATCAGATTTTGGGATGAGCTCAATGTTTGAGAGTACCAGGTATGTCGCCCAGGTTCTTGTCATCACATCACTTGTCTCAAATGCCACACTAGACAACGGAAAAATGTTGCAGATGAAGATGCACCACCCATTAGCTCTGTGAATGATATTCCCAACGAGGTTAGCTTCACATCGCCGACTCCTTTTCGTGCCTCGAGTAGGGTATGTCTTCGCTTTGATCAGCCAAGCACAATTACTCCACCTCTGAGTGTTCGTTTCCTTCCATATTACCACAGGACTCTGCAGACGAAGCTCCTCTGTTCGCTCGCCGCCCTCAACGTCCACCAGCAATTCCACATCAACCTACCCAGACTCAACAACCCATATACATCGTCGTATTCGGCTACCCTCCAGAGAAATATAGCACTGCGGTGGAGTTTTTCCAGTCCTTGGGAGCGACAACGGATCCAGATCCACACTTAGAGATTTCCAACTGCTTCCGGATAGGATTCACGGATGCCGGAGATGCTTTGAGGGCGGTCCGGAAGAACGGGGAGGTCCTCAGTGGAAGTTGGATGGTTGGCGTCAAATGGGCAGTGAGTAACCCTTTGTTAACCCTTTCATATTCATTCTGAGCGTGGTACTTGCCCTGCTTTGTAGGATCAAGCGCAAGCAGAAGCTGTACTGAGCCAGCTCCAGTCCCCATCGACGCAGGTCCGGGAGTCGTCTAACGACAATGTTATGGTCGTTGACGAACCCTCGTCGGCCTCATCTCAAAAAGGTCATCCGACTGCGAACCTGAAAGGACAAGGCGGGGGCGGGAAGTATAGCACGCCAACAAAACTTGTTCCCGCGACTGCTGCATTCCGGAAACACAACCCTGACGCCGCGGTGACCCCGCAACCGCAGCGGGGTTGGAGTTCGATCAATCCTGGACGGACAGTGCAGCAATCGCAACCACAGGTTCAGGTTCAGGTTCATCCTGATTCGAGTACGCCGAATAAGGGTGTGTTTGGACAAGTGTCGGATTTGATCTTCGGATGGTAGTTCGAGTGATTGTTTTGGGTAGTTTTGGGTAGATTCGTAGTGGTTGGAGACGGAAAAATAGATATCTGCCTCGATATTTTGCATTTCTTCTTTCATTGACAAAAAGTGGCAATATTGTCTACGTACGATACTCCTTTTAATCTTTTCATTGGAGTTCAGCTGGAAGGAATTTCTCTGAAAAGTGCACATTTTATCTTGAGATCTACAATTTGTATGTTCTGCAATACTGCACAGGTTCCATTCCAGTCTAAGCATTGATTTTTGAAAAACAAGGCCTTAAACAATGTAACAGATTGTTACAAAACTTTTTGTGCACATGTTCATAAGTCAGAACTTATCTATTAATTCTGTCTATAATGGTGCAAAAAAGGTTGTTAAGGTTATCTAAGGTAATGTCAAAGTAACAAATAATTATAAAATAATAAAAATTATTATTATTATATTATAAGATAATATAATTACTAAGAAAAGTACAGTGTAATAGCATGCACCATCATATTCTCCCTTTATAAGACCATCATTGATCTCATAAACACATGAAAAAGTAATAAACTATGATGTGGTCAACACACTATGTTGGGACCCTGAAGGTGAGTCAAAGCACATTGTACCACAAATAATGACACTAGGGCCAATGGCTATCCTTTATCCCCCTACATATATATAAGCAGACTCATTGTAGACATACCTCAGTTCTGTTTATACATTAACTGGGGTATGTTATCAATCTTATACTCACATAACTTACAATTCATACTTAGAAATAATACTCAACATATATATTATCTAGGTACTTCAATATAGTTCCATTTATACATTAATTGGGAAATAATACTCAATGTATATATTATCTAGATGTAGACTATAGTCTACATACTGCTGCTAAATCTAAATTCTAACAGGTTATGAGCCTTATTACACAGACTACTTGAAATAGTACTGCTGCTTACTAGAATTTGCTCCTTGCCTTTATCCTGGTGCTGATTATATTGAACCACCCTATTTGGAGCTTTCTCCAAATTTAACCTTTCCTTTTGTTAATTAACACCCTTGAAATCTCTGCCTGCCTTGTTTAGTCTCCATTTGGAAGACAGCATCACTACAAGACTGATTCCCCCCCATTCTATCAAACATTCATAGACATGTCAACTTCATTGGTCCAAACTATTGCCATCTGTAGTGCTAACTGGAAGCACAATAAATTCAGTTATAACTCTCTTACTGCCAACTTCAAAAGATAGTTAAAGAATTTTAGCATCCACCTTTCAATTTTTAGGCTCAAATTCTATGTGTTTGCACTCTACATCACAACTCCTAGCATGAGCTTAGAGCTGGTGGCATATTATAACTGGCTTGCCAATGATGATCTTGCCCACACTATCATCCTCACTACCTTAGATGAGGCTGAATATAAAGGTATTGATGAGTTCAAGATTGCAGCAAATGTTTATAGCCAGGTCAAAACTTGTGTAGAGGGAGAGAGACCAATATGGCAGGTTGCACTCATCCAGGAAATTTTCCTCAGCAGCTAAATTTAGCTTTTTCCATCAAATCACTAATCCCTCTATTAGTTCACCATAAAATGCCTTTGGACAGCTTTCATTCTGTGCAGATTGATTAGGCAATCAAAACAATACCTAATATGTAGAGGTTTACATGCATTTCCACTGATATGCCCATTTTATTGACAAGGTGTGATGCTTTCCTTAAGATAAGTTACCTAATCTCTGGAAACTTGAGCATAGTCACATGATCATGATTTCATGATGAATTTGGGTGCAATATCACCTGATTATAGTCATATAATTGATTTGGGTGTGCATTAGATCAAGATACTGATAAGCTGATTTCTCAACACTTAGGCCATTAATAAAGCTAATATAACATAATATGGAGAGGGCTTTTTAAGGCAATTCTGGCTATGTCATTTGCCTACAATTTTCAGCAGAACTGCTTACATTTTCAAGCAGAAATCTATTTTATTCAGACTTTTTGATAATCAATAGCTTTATCTTATCTCATTGTTAAGACAAATATATTAACATGCTGCATTAAAGTCCTCCTTCACCATCACTCCTCCTGAGTGGGCATAAAACTTGGTATCATGACCTGCACATAGACAATTGTGTGCAGCACACATGGTGCAGCACTTTATACCTGCTGGGTGATTGTGTCCTGGAAAGTGAGGTTGGTCAGAGTGAAATTAACTCTTTGCTGTGGCACTTAGTGCAATATCTGCAGTGGAGTTCAAGCTGGAGTTGAATTTCAGGTTGTAGAGATTTTGAACTGTTTCTAGGAGGTTACAAATATTTTCAGATAAGTAGGGGTTGGATTTAGTGGTGTGACAGTCCACATCTCACTCTACAAATCTGACTTTTCTGCCCTTCAACCCATTCCATCTAAAGCAATCAAAGAGGTTAGAGGATTAGCAATCTTTGCCTGTGGAGTTGGCAGCATATATTTATAAATAACAGAAAATAACAGAAGGAAGCACACTCTGCTTGCACAATGCTCTCTATGTGCCAAATTCCACAGTGCACTTAATCTCTGTCAGCAAGATATCTTGCAATAGCAACACATATTAATGCTTCAATAATAATAATGTGATGATTGTTGATTGTACCTCTGGAACCATAGTTGCCAAGGGTTCCCTAATCTAGAAGAGGAATCTGTATGCCATCAACCTATCAGATGCCATGGCTGAACGTGTTTACACCACACAGCAGTCAGCTGACATGCAAACCTGGCATCACCACCTAGGCTACATGAATTTTCAAGCCATCCTGCAGCAAGATCAAAGGATCAAAGGTGTGCTCCCCCTTCACTATCTAATGCCAAAGTGTGACAGCTGTATTTTGAGTAAACAGACCCAAACAACAGTCCCAAAACTAAGGCAAGAAGGGAATAGAGTGACATAGAGGCTGGAAATAGTGTAGGTGGACTTAATGGGACTAGTGAGCATGTAGTCAAGGTCAGGACACTACTATGTACTAGACTCAGTAGATGATCATAGCAATATGCCATGGACCATTCTCCTCCACACTAAGGATGAAGTGTTTCAAGCCCTTAAGACTTGAAAACTAGTATAGGAAGCTGAAACTGGGCTAAAGGTTGGGAAGTATTGCACTAAATTTGATAGCAAGTTAACCAGCAGAGAAATGGAGGCTTGGTTGGCATTGAGAGGTGTGACTAGTGAACATGGCACCCCACACACTTCAGTACACATTAGTAAAGTTGAGTATATGCATTACACATTGATGGGTAAGGCCAGAACTATGAGGATAGACTTGAAGTGTCTGGACTTCCTATGGGATGAGTTTTATCTCATAGCTGCCCATCTACATGCTAAAACACCTACAAAGTCCCTTGAAGGAAAGACACTATATAAAGTATGGTATAATCAGCAACCTGACTACTTTTATATGCATGAGGTAGACTTCCAAGCATTTATTTTTATTTCCACACACAACCCAAAGATGCACCCTAGATCCATTGAGTATATACTAATTGGCTATGGTGCTAACTCAAAAATGTACTAATGCTGGAATGCTAAGAATAAAAGAGTTTATCAGTCCTTCCACATTAAGTTTATTGAGCAACACAAATTACTAGTCATTATGAACACACCACTGCTAACAACAGAACCTACCATTCTTAGCCTATGTGACCTAGATGACAATGCATCACTGACACTAAGAAGAGAAGATGATGATGGAATAGGCTTTGACATCAACAACATAGACCCAGCCAACTCAGCTAAGCAACCACTATATACCCCAAGAGACCATGTGGATGCTGCACCTTAATGATTAAATCATATTTGACAACTAACAGAGAAGGCAAGTGTTGATAGAGTCAGACCACTGACTAGGTTGGAGAGAACAATGGAGGAAGTCAGAGAAAGCAGGAGGAGGATAAAGGAGAAAAGAGCAGATAAGAGAGCAGAAATGACTGACAAAGTAGCACTAATACTCACAGTCATGGAACAAGCATTAGTACCCACAATTGAGGAATGAGCACCAGCACTCATAGCTGTAAGGGCAACCTCTGGAGGCTATGGCTCAGTCACACAGCTGGCAGAGGGAAATCCAAAGTGTATTAGAATATGTACTGACAATATTGTAATAACTACTCACTTGGCAGAGGGAGATCTAAAGAGAACAAGTCTAGGGATTCCCTATACCAGGTTGGATGCTTCTGGGGCTTCTGAAGCGTGGGAAACAACTGTACACTACAACAAAACCTTAAAAACTTGAAAATTGACTAACCAAACAACAGTGCAAATAAGGCAGGAAAACTCCGGACTTTAGAAGTCAGAAAGGCAAACTCCGGCTTATGTAAGCAGCCTGGAAGCGGTGCTGGAGGGTCCACACTTGTCTGGATGATAGCTAAAGAACTAGAGCACCTCAAAGGTTGAAAATAGTATTAATAGATAGTGTTGAGAGAATAAAAATAACACTATGAGAGAAGATAGAAGAAGTAAAGAATTGAATGAAAGGAGAGTGAAGGAATAGGTTTTGGCAGGCATGTTTCACATCTAGACATAATACCCCAGAGGGACTTGGTCTGCAAGGTGATCTTCATATTGTCCAACCAAACATGGTAGTTGTTTCCATTAAACTTCATGAACTGTAAGGTTTTGGAAGTGGATTTGCTGACCACAGGGCCCATAACCTGACAAAACATATTGCAGAAATAATATATTGATGATACAATGGTTTATTCAGTAGGACTGAAGTTTGAGATCAAGAGATAATGAAGTAAATAAATAAGTAATTGATGCACCTGAAGTTTGAGATCAAGAGATGATTTGAACTTCAGGCTGCACATAGTATAAGTAGCTAAGAATAGTAAAACATGTGTGAGCTTTGTAATGTAAGATACAAGATAAATAAATTGAAGTTAAACATACAGAATGACACTCATCATGATGATGTGTGCATGAAGACATTAGTGATGCATGTGTGAGGTAGCTCTTCAAAGTCATATGTCACTTTCCTCAACACTGACCTATATTCATCTTAATGACATCAAGAGGATTGTTGCAACAATTTGCTGTATATTTAATTTGTCAAAGCAGGTTTTTTGACTCAAATGGTTCAAATTTTCAGATAATTCTGGATCACATCAAGGTTCTTCATTGCACATTGCATAGTTTAATTTGTTTGTATAGCAAAAAGTGTTTATGTACACTGATTGTAGGAGTTGAGCTGCTCTTGTTATATCAAGTAATTCCTAATATACATGTTGAGTCAGCAACTTATCTAACTGATGGCTTAACATCCCAGATTGTATTTATTATTTATTTTTTTGTTTTCTGTTTTACCATACTTTTGGTGGCGTAAGCCACATTACATGATGATCAGTGTTTACCAGTCTTTGTTTTTTCTTTTTCCTAAAATTTTTGTAGACACAAATGAGCAGCCCTCAGTCAACTACATATTTGTAAGTGACTGAGGGTGAGTCCACTATATTTGTACCTACAAAATATATACTTATGCAACCTGTAAAATAACTGTACTGTTCTACAGGTAAACTATTATACTAGTCAACTACATATTTGTAAGTGACTAAGGAATAACCATACTGTTCTACAATATGCCATAGCATACTCAGTCACATTATATGAATGATAATGAATTGAGGTATAACATACAAGATAAAAAACATTATATGCAGCTGATGATACATGACAGTTATTCAATAGAGCATTGAACCTCTTTTTTTAATAACTTTGAGTAAGAAGAAATAATACAATAACCAGATATTAGTAATTCATGTGCCTATGTATGAGTGTAGTATGAGGTTTGTCTGGATCTGTAATGGATACTGGCAGGGTTACACAACATATACATGTGACCAGTCCTCATAATGTTCCCTAAGTTTTATTCATTTCATAGGTACATAATGAAAATGTTCTTACTTTATGTCATCAAGATATTTCATTGTTAGCTCTCAATGTGCTGCTTTGCAAGTCATTGTTGAAGCCTTACAGAATCAACTTACACCCTCATCATAGCATCTGTGGCTGCTTAATACCTGATTTGAGTTCACTTTATATTAACTCTTATTTCTTTCAGTGGGAAGAAAGTTATTGGGTCAGCCTGCTATTAACATCTAATAACTGACATGGCCACAAGATGGCCTTGATGCATTGTCAACTTCAACTCTCTTTACATTGAGACCCTAAAGATGCCATGAAGCTTTAAGTATATTAAGGGTGGGGGAGTCCTGTGTCTTCTGATTTTGCTAGAGTTGAAAAAAAAAATCAAGAATTTCTCTTGGATTTTTCTACAGTTTTATCTATGTTAATACATCTATTTCAACATTGAGACAAGATAAAGCTATTGATCATTAAAAAGTTTAAACAAAATAGACTTTTGCTGAAAACTGTAGGGCAAATGATATAGCTATAACTACTTTAAAAAGCTCTCTTTAGATCATGTTAGATCAGCCTTATTGGTGGCCTAGATATTGAGAAATTGGCTTATCAGTATTTCAATCTAATATATATCCAAATCAATCATATAACTATGCTCAGGTCTCTAGAGATCAAGTGATTTATCTTAAGTAATCAGCATTATCAGTTCACCAATGACAAATCAAAGCAATCACCACAGATCTGATGGAATTTGATGAGATCATGAAAGATATGATCACATCAACTAATAAGATAATCTGCTGCTAAATGGAGTTGTGGCTATGCAAGGCCATCAATTTAGCATCATACCTTGACAATAAATTGTATATATCTCAATGGAAATATATATGAACCCCTACATATTAGGTATTGTTTTGATTGCCCAATCAATCCACACACAATGTAAGTTGTCTGAAGACATTTTGTGGTGAACTGATAGAGGGATCAGCAATTTGATGGAAAAAGTTAAATTTAGCCATTAGTGAAAATTTAGCAGGCTTCAGTAAAATGCTGATATATCAACAAGACAGCTACTAAACCTTATTGTGTTTGGTTTTGTTAGAAACATCCAATCAATTCACACTTGATGAAAAAGGTTCAAAAGCATTTTGTAAAGAACTGAGGGGGATATTGATAATTTACAGAACTGGAACACTGAAATCATTGAAGAAACATCTCTGGGCCAGAAAAATAAAGGCTCAATAACTAGAAAATAGTCTGGAATAACCAAAAAATGTCATGCATTATATAGGGGAAAAAAGCATAAATACATATTTACCATTTGCTATAACACCTACAAGCTTTGCAAGAGCAGTTGCACAAAAAAATCAATCAGTATATTAATGTGCATTAGTGAGAAGCTAGATTAGCAATATAAGCAGTGCCTTTGCTATGCATTCCTAAAAAGGATGAGATGTTGCAAATTGTCAGGAAACTCCTCATTTCCTTCTTTCTTTTTTTCTTTCACTTCTTATTCCTTCACTCTCCTTTCATTCATTTCTTTACTTCTTCTATCTTCTCTCTTAGTATTGTTTCTATTCTCTCAACACTATCTATTAACACTATTTTCAACCTTTGAGGTGCTTTAGTTCTTTAGCTATCATCCAGACAAGTGTGGACCCTCCAGCACCACTTCCAGGCTGCTTATATAAGCCGGAGTTTGCCTGCCTTGTTTGCACTATTGTTTGGTTAGTCAATTTTCAAGTTTTTAAGGTTTTGTTGTACTGTACAGTTGTTTCCTATGCTTCAGAAGCCCCAGAAGTATCCAACCTGGCATAGGGAATCCCCAGACTTGTTCTCTTTAGATCTCCCTCTGCCAGGTAAGTAGTTATTATAATATTGTCAGTACATATTCTAATACACTTTGGATCTTCCTCTGCTAGCTGTGTGACTGAGCCATAGCCTTCAGAGGTTGCCTTTACAGCAGAATAAGTCTTTACATTTCAGTCTGGGAGCCACCTTTAGCCTGCTTGAGCCCTCTCTTGCCCCTTTAGGTCTTTCCTCCACTGGATTACCCCCTGCTTCTCTGTTGCTTCTATAACTCAACCAGCCCCTTCAGATACTCCTTTGGATGCTTCTGCCCCTCAGAATGATGCCTGGGGTTGCTTACTTGCTCTGGAGACTCAGGTGCAGACTACTCAAGCTTCCCTCATCCTTCACACTATCGAACTTGCTGGATTACATCAAGTCACAGACACCATCTCCCATTCTCTCCAGGCCCTCTTAGAGTGCCTCCCTCTCACTTCTACTCCTCTTCAGACACCTCCAGTTAGGGCTGACACACCCCCAGCTCCTCACCTTGGGGCTTCCTCCCCAGCTCACACCAATATTCCTTGCCCAGCACTCCCAGATGCATTCAATGGTGATCGAGCTATGGGTAAGCACTTCTTGCAGTCTTGCATCACCTATATCCAGCTCAGTGGTGAAGCCTTCCCCTCTGATGCTCTCAAGATTGCCTGAGTTCTCTCTTATATGAAGTCTGGGCAAGCTTTGATATGTGCATTATGAGTTTTTTGATGCTCTGGAGGAGTAGAGAGTTTTGGAAGTTAGGGTCAATTTGAGAAGGAGTTTTGGGCAGAGTTTTTCTCCTTGGACCCTGCTAAGGTGGCAGCTCTTACTCTTCAAGATCCTCATCGATATGGATAGGGAAAGCAAACCTTAGATGAGTATATTGACTCTTTTAGAGCTCTGGCTAAATAGGCCTCCTATCCTGATAGTCTTCAGCTCTATCTCACTTTCCAAGATGGCCTTCTTCCCTCTCTCATGGACCATATTGACAGCATGGCTGAAGGACGACCAGATGACACAAGTATTGAGTCTTGGTATTAGGTAGCATGTGATCAGTGGCAGCTCATGGAGTTACAATGTGAGCTCCACCATGGAACTACTCCTTGTTCCACCTTCCATGCCTCTCCCCCTGTTCATTCTCCTCTTCAGCCTCCCTTTCCCTCTCATGCTTCACTTCCTGCTCAGGTGCCTACAGCATGTTCACTTCCTCTTGGAGTTCCAATGAATGTTGACATCTCTCATCAATGCTCTCCACTTCCTCTCCTCTGCCGCTGCTGTAAAAAGCCTGGCCACTTTGCTTGATATTGCCCTCAGGGGTTGGAGGTGTGCTATCTTTCAGCCTTAAAGCAGGAAGAGCTCCTTCTCTAGCTTTTGGCTGCCAGAGATGCTCAGAGAAACCCTTCTCCTAATATATAGCCTGTACTAGAATCTCTGGATGAGTTCTCAGGTTTGGGGGAGGCTGTAGCAGAACTACTGGAAGAGTCTGTTAGTCTGGCTAGAGAGGGTTTTCAGTAGAGCAATGGATGAGTTGTATGTCTCTGCTGCTTGGTGCTAACTGGTTTGCATGTCTATCTATAGAATTCCCCAATATCTTGCTCCCCATTCAGGATTCTTTAACTAAAACTATAAGCACCCCCTCCAATATACAAAGTACCCCCTTGATTAAAGCCTCAGCCCAGACCTCCTCTCCTTCTCCTCCTGCTCAATGCCCTTGTGTTCCAGCTTGGGAACGACACCTTCCTTGTTGCTATGTTGTTGCCTCCACTCCCTCTCCTAACTCTCTGCATCTAAGTGTAGAGATTGAGACAACAGACACTCAGCAGACTTGGAGTGTTGTAGCTCTCTTGGATAGTGGTGCTACTGGGCTCTTTCTGGACACCAACTATGTGGAACAACATCAACTCACTACTCAACCCCTCTCTTTCCCTATCCCAGTCTACAATATTGATGGGATGCTTAATGAAGCTGGATCCATTTGCTCTGTGGTGGATTTAGTTCTTCATTATCAGACCCACTCTAAGCATGCTGTCTTTGCAGTTACCAGCCTAGGAAAGCAGAACATGATACTTGAATTCTCCTGGCTATGTAACCACAATCCAGAGATTGACTGGGCTAAGAGTAAAGTAAGCATGAGCTGCTGCCCTCAACGCTGTTTTACATGTGCCCAGGAAGCTAGGAAGGAGCACAGAGTGTTAGCCTATGAATGTGCTGCAGTACAGGCTTGCTAAGTGGGGCACCTTCTCTTTGCTAATCTTAACCTGCTGGATCCTCCCCCCTTAGCATTCCCTTATAGAGAGGCCCTCTATGAGGATGTTTGAGGTGTGGTGAATGAGGCCCAGATGGAAGAGGGATGTGAAGGTGAATTTAGGTGCACTCCTGACCTTTAGTCTCCAGACGAGGCTATTGAGACAGGTGATAGAATCTATGTGACTACCTTATGACCTCTGCCAATGGTAGCAGAGATTAGAGCTAGCCAAACCACTTCCCAGCAATTAGCTCAGGCATTTGCTGCTAACTCTGCTCCTAAGTCGTTCTAAGATGCAATTCCTCATCACCTGCAAGACTTTGAAGATATTTTCTCTAAGGCATCATTCGACTCCCTGCCAGAGCATAAACAGTGGGACCATGCAATTGAGCTCACACCCAATGCTAAGCCCTCTAGCTACAAGGTCTATCCTCTCTCTCCTAGAGAATAGGATGAGCTTGATGCCTTTTTGCAAGAGAATCTAGACTCTGGTCACATCTGCCCTTCAAAGTCTCCCATAGCCTCTCCAATCTTCTTCATTAAGAAGAAGGATGGATTTCTACATCTGGTTTAGGACTACCAAGTCTTGAATGTAATAACTGTGAAGAATTGCTATCCCTTACCACTCATTTCAGAGCTTGTTAACAACCTCCAAGGTGCATGCTATTTCACTAAGTTGGATGTCCGCTAAGGCTACAACAATGTGTGCATCAAGGAAGGCAATGAGTGGAAGGCAGCATTCCAAACAAATTGTGGACTCTTTGAACCTCTGGTAATGTTCTTTGGCCTTACTAATAGCCCAGCCACCTTCCAGACCATGATAAATGATATTTTCTGAGACCTCATAGCAGAAGGTGTTGTATGTGTATATCTTGATGATATTCTCATCTATACCAAGACTTTAGAGGAGCATTGTCAGATTACATGCATCATACTGGAATGTCTTCACCAACATCAGCTCTATCTCAAGCTAGAGAAGTGTGAGTTTGAGCAGACTAAGGTTGAATATCTTAGACTGATCATCTCTCATGGAATGGCTGAGATGGACCCAGTTAAGGTGGCTGATGTGGTAGAGTGGCCTGAGCCTAAGAATAAGAAGGAGGTCCAGGCCTTTCTGGGTTTCACCAACTTCTACTGGAGGTTTATTCAGGATTTCTCACACCATGCCAGGCCTCTCCTTGATCTCACCACTAAGGATACTCCTTAGCACTGGGATGCAGCACAGCAAACAGCCTTTAATGCCCTCAAACAAGCAGTTACTTCAAAGCCTGTTCTTCTGTTCCCAGATGATAACTCTTCCTTCCATGTGGAAGCAGATAGCTCAGATTTTGCTACTGGAGCTATTCTCTCTCAACAGTCAAGAGAGGATTGTAAGTGGCATCATGTGGCCTTTTACTCCAAGAGTCTCAATGCAGTGGAGCAAAACTATAAAATCCATGACAAAGAGATGTTAGCCATTATTTGGTCCTTTGAAGAGTGGCGACATTTCCTTGAAGGTGCTAGGCATAAATTCGAAGTGTGGACTGATTATAAGAACTTAGAGTATTTTCGGATAGCTAAGAAACTCAACTGCCAACAGGCTCAATGGTCCTTGTATCTAGCCAACTTTGACTTCTCTCTGCACCACAAACTCAGACAAAGCATGAGTAAGCCAGATGCACTCTCTAAGCAAGCAGACCATGGCTCAGAAGCTAATGACAATGATTATATTGTACTTCTGAAGCCAGAACTATTTGCTATCCATGCTTTGGAAGGTGTGGCTGGCCAGGAAGAAGAGGTGAGCATCCTCCGAGACATCTGCCGAGGTAACCAAGAGGGTGCCCAGGAAGATCTAGTAGTCAAGGCTGCCATGGCCTTGCATGCTCAAGAAAAAACTGGAGTGAAGTTTGTCTACACTGATGGATGGTCTTTAGAGAATGGTCTTCTTATCTTCCAGGGGCACATTTATGTTCCTAATCTGCCTGACCTCTGGAAGCGGATTGTAGAGCAGCATCATGATTCCCGAGTGGCAGGACATCCTGGCAGATGGAAGACACTGGAGCTGGTCTCACAAAATTACTAGTGGCCTCAAATGTTATAGTATATTGGCACCTACACCTCCACCTGTGACCTTTGCCTTCAGACTAAGCCTTGTCATCAGCCTCTTATGGAATAGCTTACTCTCTTGCCTATTCCAGCTGAGCATTGGAGCATGGCCTCTGTAGACTTCATTGTTGAGCTACCGGACTCTCATGGATATAATGCAATTATGGTAGTGGTGGATCTTTGTGGCAAGCGTGCTCATTTTATTCCAACACACACTACTTGCTCAGCCATGGGTGCTGCTAATCTGTACCAAAAGCATGTCTGGAAACTCCATGGGCTGTCAGATGCTTATGTCTCTGACCATGGACTGCAGTTTGTAGCAGAGTTTACTAAAGAACTATACTGCCTCCTCCATGTCAAGCTCCACACTTCCACAGCCTATCATCCTTAGTCTAATGGCCAGACCAAGCATATCAACCAGGAGCTAGAACAGTATCTCTGACTCTTCTGTAATGAGTGACAAGATGACTGGGATGACTTATTACCAGAGGCAGAGTTCCAATACAACAACCATGTACATGCTGCCACCCAGATGTCTCCTTTCCTTCTAGACAACTGGTCGACATCTCCAAATGGGATTTGAGCCTTGGAGGCAACCTTCAGAGAATGAAGCTGTCAATGAGTTCTTAAACCAGATGAAGATGGCTCAGGAGGAAGCCAAGGCTGCTTTAGCTAAGGCAAAGGATAACATGGCCTGCTATTATGATTGTGGACGAGCTCCAGCCCCCAAGTATAAGCTAGGAGATTGAGTCTATTTGGATGCCTCTGATATTGCTACTACCTAACCTTCTTAAAAGCTCTCTCATTGCCATCTAGGACTCTTTTCCATATTAAGGCAAGTGGGCCCACTAGCCTATTGACTCAAACTGCCTAGTAGAATGAGTCGACTCCATCCAGTCTTTAATGTAGTAAAACTTTCTCCAGCACCTGAAAATCCAATTCCAGGTTGACACCCACAGCCACCTCCACCTCCAGTTCTAGTTGACAACCAAAAAGAGTATGAAGTGGAATGGATTCTTGACAGCTAACTCTTTAGGAACAAGCTTCAGTTCAAGGTCAAGTGGAAGGGCTATAGAATTGAGGATATCTCCTGGGAGCCACAAGAAAATGTCCATGCCCTGGCCTTGGTCCAAAAATTCTACCAGCAGCATCCCAATGCTCTTCAAGCAATTAGAGGTCTTTATTCTCTTTCCAAGGTAGACCAGGCCATCCAGAACTACTTCTATCCAGCACATTGAGATGCCACACTCTAGAGGGGGGGTGATGTCAGGGGACTCCTCATTTTCTTCCTTCCCTTCTTCTTTCACTTCTTATTCCTTCACTCTCCTTTCATTCATTTCTTACTTCTTCTATCTTCTCTCATGGTGTTGTTTCTATTCTCTTGACACTATCTATTAACACTATTTTCAACCTTTGAGGTGCTCTAGTTCTTTAGCTATCATCCAGACAAGTGTGGACCCTCCAGCACTGCTTCCAGGCTGCTTACATAAGCCGGAGTTTGCCTTTCTGACTTCTAAAGTCCGGAGTTTTCCTGCCTTGTTTACACTGTTGTTTGGTTAGTCAATTTTCGAGTTTTTAAGGTTTTGTTGTACTGTACAGTTGTTTCCCATGCTTCAGAAGCCTCAAAAGCATCCAACCTGGCATAGGGAATCCCCAGACTTGTTCTCTTTGGATTTCCCTCTGCCAGGTGAGTAGTTATTATAATATTGTCAGTATATATTCTAATACACTTTGGATTTCCCTCTGCCAGCTGTGTGACTGAGCCATAGCCTCCAGAGGTCACCTTTACAATGCCTTTTATGACAATAGGATGGAGCACAAAGGAAATAGTAATATAGAATAAGGGTGGCCATGGCCAGAGCACACCTACAGTGTCACAGATGTGATATTCATGATATCTCAACACTCTTCCTCACCATACATGTGCTCCTCCTTGCATGAAATTCTATAAGCCTAAGATCTCCCACAGTCAACAGAATTGTAGTGTTGATAAAGGTTTTGTGAATATGTTGGCAATGTTGTCTTTTATATTGATGTATTGTAATGAGATCTTATTGGAAGCAATGCATTCTTATAGAAAATGGTACTTTATGTCAATGTGCTTTATCTGTGAATGAAGTAATGGATCTTTAGAAAGATTTATTGCTGAATTATTGTCATGTAGGATTACCATTACATTGTTGATATATTGTCCCAGTGCATTCATCATTATCTATAACTAAATTTCTTCTTATGCAGCTTTGAATGCTGCTATATATTCTGCTTTGCATGATGATGCCCCAACTATACACTGCTTCCTTATACACCAGACTATAAGGCCTGAACCCAATAACCAGGTGTAGCCACCCACACTCCTTTGAGTATTGGAGCAATTTGCCTAATCTGAGTCAGTGAATCCAACTAAATAGATTGCTTTTCTCACCACCAAGGCATAGTTGTAATGTTTGTGTACCTTTTAAATAATGCAGTACACATACTATGGCATGCCAGTAAGTACTAGTATAGCTATTGAGGAATTGAGATAGCTGCTGGACCATGTATTGTATATTGGGTTGTGTGGATATTGCCAACTATAATAGACCCCCTACTAGGTTATGAAAAGATATCTGTTCAATCTTCTTGAGCTCCTCCTTAGTCAAGACTGACCTATTAACATGTCATAATTTTAGGCCTAATTCCATTAAAACAGGTAGGAGTAATGCATTGCTTTGTTCATATCAGATTATAAGATAGTTAATAAGGATGGTTTGAGATAAGAATACTTGTTTGTTAGCCTGATTCCATTCTACTGCCATGCTTACAATATATGTTGGCATTTTCAAGTCTGAGATAACCCATGTCTTCTTTAGTCAATTTTTGAATATATTATTTGCTTCTTTAGTGCTTACAATAAATAAAAAATTGTCCATGTGGATTCCTGTAATTACTGTGCCCTTATTAGCCTTTCTGTAATAAAGACATGCCTCATACTTCAATCAAGTAAACCTAAGTTTCTTCATTATGTCATCTAAAGTTTTGTTCCAGATCTTCCCTGCCTGCTTCATCCCATATATGGGTCACTGCAATTTATGTACCCAATCTTCTTTCCCTTTCTCCTCAAAGTATTTTGATTGCTGCATATAAATTTGCTCTTTTTCTAGAAGGATTCCATTAAAAAAAGTGGTTTTTACATCTACTTGAGTCATGTACCTTCCCAGAATTGCTGCCATATGACGGAGTATTTGCCAAGATTCAACATGTGCTGTTAGTGAAGTAGTCTTGTCATAATTCCTTCCTTGTACTATTGTAAAATTCTGGAGGATGTGTCACGTCTTTAGCTATATAATGTTTCCATGTTTATTACATTTGATAGTAAATACAGGTTGCCTCTTGAATATCTTCTGACCAGTAGGTACTTTTTTATATAACACCAATTTCCATACACTTATCTTGTTTAATGAGTAAATTTTGTCCTGGTATTATGCCTTCTATACTGGCCAATCTGTAAAATTCTTAGCATCATCCAGAGTCTTTGGAGTATTGGGGTCATCTTCCAATCCAGATTCAGGTACATCACTAATTACACTCAATGCTGCCATTATCTAATCAAGATTGTCAATGCCTACACTATTGTTTCCCTGATCTAAGGGATTTAGCTCTGCAAGTGCCCTTCATCACTCAATCCTTGCCTCCCTAACTTATTTTGCAGACTCTTTGGGCTCTCTAATTGCTCTTTCTATCTGTGTCTCAATGTGATTGTTCTCATATATAGCTTTTGGTATTGGAATTAAGGTTCAAGTTGAGTGTTGTAGTGGTATTGGTTCAGGTAGTGGTGGTGGTATGTCTTCATTCTTCTGTAGTATGTGTTCAGAATCTTGATCAGTTTTGCAGTGTGTGTTTCTTATATTTAGAATCTGGATATGATTGTCATCATTGTTGGATGGTATATTTTAGTAAAGTATGACAAATGGACTTGAATGCTTTCAATTATATCTATTGATGGGTGGCTAGTTTGGTTTAGATCCTTTAAATTGTTGGTGAGCAAGGCTCTTGATGGTGATTTCTGGTAACTCTCAATAAACTGAATATGATAAGAGCTATAAACCTTTTGAGTAGACTTGTTATAATACCAATATGATTTCAAGTTCAAGTTATACCAATTAGTATACATTCAATTAATTATTCAAAGATTTTAGGATTATGCTTGTTGAGTAATAGTACAAATGCATGACACCCTATTTCTTGCAGATACAAATAATCTGGTTTTTTTTTATACTATAGTTTGTCTAATGTGATGTTTTTTTCAATGGAGTTCTTTGTTTTGCCATGTAAATGAGCAGTAGTGAGGTAGAATTTGTTCTATAGGTATATCAGGCACCCTGCTGCTATACACATTGATTAAGCCTTTTCCATAAGGGTCCAGTGCATCCTTTTGATGCAACCCATGTGTGCCAATGTGTATGGAGTGCCTACTTCAAGGATTATCCCTTTTGACTTATACCATGCTTTGTTATCTCTAACAAGCCCTGAACAATTAGACATAGCATCCAGCAAGCCCAGTATCTACCTTATTATCACTATGCCATTCACATAACTTATCTATTCAGAAGCTGAAGCTTATTAACTATACATCACTCCTACTTTTCCTAAGAAACATCTTTGATCCAAAAAGGTAGCAACAGAAGCTAAGACAAAGTCAGATCTTATTAACTCAGATGCTTACTCTGTTGAGCAGAAACCTACTAATTAGGTTTTGCTAAAAAGAAAAACTTACACAGAGCAAGGATTAAGCACTAGAGGTTAGCACTAGAAGTTAAGTACAAAAAGAAAAAGAGAGCTGAGAAAAAATAAATAGAAGAGGAATTAGAAATGTGGAAGAGAAAATTGGAGAAGAAGAAATAAAAATATAGACAAGTGAAAAAATTCAAAATAGAGCAAAAGAAGATGGAATAATGGAGACAGGTAGATACAGAAAGAAAAGAGATGGAGTCAGAGAAAGTAAAATTAAGTAGATAGAGTAAGAACAAGAAGAATAGGAGGATTTATAAAAATTGTCAGGAAACCACCTATTTGAAGGTTCCTTACCCCATGTTTCCTTCCAATTTTCAGGCCTTTTCACTCTAATTCATCCACCATTAAGTGCCTTCATCAAACTCCTCACTGGCTGGACTGTGGGAACAAACTTCTTCATTAACTGCTAGATTATGAGAAATAGATCACTTTTGATAAGGGCTAAAGTGATTTAATTCTCACTATAATGTAACTATGACCATGACCTGACAGTGTCACACCATGACATCATGGTGTGATGTGACATGTGATTGTTACATGACTCAATCTCAGAATATTTTCTATTGACAGGCAGAGTGAATGCTTAGATTTGTTCTCTTTGAATTTTCCTCTGCTAAATTAGCACCTTATCATTTATATTTATCTTACCTTTATTAATACAACTTTGGATTTCCCTCTGCCAGCTGTGTGACTGAGCCACAGCCTCCAGAGGTTGCCCTTACAGAAATGGAGAAAAGAAAAGATGAATCAGAGTTAAATAAAAAGTTGGAGTCAAGTTGAGCTTGAGTAGAATAAAATAAAAACATAATGAAACTAAGGGAGTTGAAATCTAATATTTCATGAATGGCATTTATAATATAAACAATGCCCTTGTTATTGTATACCTGAATGGCATCCTAATTTTCTCCAACTCACTTGCAAAGCACCAAAAACATATTTAATGCATTTTAAAAAGACTCTAAAAATACAATTTGCATGCTAAATCCAAAAGGTGCATATTTCACACCACTAAAATCAAATATCTTAGTGTCATTGTATCACTTAATGAAGTCTAAATGGACCCAGAAAAAGTTGAAGCAATCACCTGCTGGCCAAGACTTCAAAATGTTAAAGAAGTACAATCTTTCCTAGAGTTTGCTAATTCCTATAAACAATTCATTGATAATTACTCCAGCATCACCAAGTGCCTTAACTGTCTGACTCAGAAAGATCATCCCTGGAACTGGAACTCTGACTGTTGATGCAAAATTAGGTTATTTGAATTAGTTTGAATAGAGGCAATCACAAATAAATCAGCTTTCACTAAGTTCTGAGGCTAAATTACACTTTATAAAGTACTTTTATGAAATATATAGGTGAGTAATAGAGTTGATTGAGTTTTCAGTCAATGCAACCTCAGTCACACCAAAAGAAGGTCAAAAAAGCATATCAAACTATTAACCTGAAGTATACTATTGCTTTGGGCCTAAGATATCCACTCCTTGGAGATTTTAAGCATGAGCAATCAACAACTTGCTGAATGTCACAGAATCCCCCTCTCTTTATGTTATTTCCCCTCTGTGATGCATGACATTCATTTTTTGGTTACTCTGAGTCATTTTCCTGGCCAAGAGAGGGTTCTTCAATGTTTTTAGTGCTCTAATTTCATAAATCATTAATATCTCACTCAATTCTTCTCCAAATGCCTCCAGACCTTTTTCATCAGGTGTGAATTGATCAAACCTTTCCTGAAATACCAAACATAATAGGGCTTAGTGATCTTTTTGTTGAGATATAAGCATTTTACTAATGCCTGCTCAATTTTCCTCAACAACTAAATTTAGCTTTTTCCATCAAATTGCTGATCCCTCTATCAGTTCACCATGGAATGCCCTTGGAAACTTCTATTATATGTGGATTGATCAGGTAATCAAAACAAGACCTAATATGTAGGGATTCACATATATTCCTGCTGAGATATACTCATTTTATCATCAAGATGTGATGCTAAATTGATGGCCTTGCACAGCCACAACCCCATTTAGCAGATGATTATCTTATTAGTTGATGTGATCATATCTCTGATGATACCATCAGATCCCATCAGATCTATAGTAATTGCCTTAATTTGTCATTATTGCACTAACCAATAGCTCTGTTGAGAATGCTCAATGTTTACATAAGATAAATCACTTGATTTCCAGAACCTGAGCATAGTCACATGATCATAGTCACATGATAGAATTGGGTGTGCATTGGATCAAAATACTAATAAGCTGATTTCTCAGTATCTAAGCCACTAATAAGACTGATTTAACCTAAAGGTTGGAGAGGAAATTTTAAGGTGGTTCTGGCTATGTCATTTGCCTACAGTTTTTAGCAGATGTCTGTTTTTATTCAGACTTTTTGATGATTAATAGCTTTGTCATGTCTCATAATTTGAGACTAATGTATTACTGTCAAAGTATTTTTGAGCTCCTAAAGAAGGCATCCAACTCTGACTCCATTGTCTGACACTTCAATCTATTGAGATGCTTTAGACTATGCTATTGCTTGTATACTGTTGCAAATAGGCTCCAATAGCAGGGACCTATACCCCATTGCCTTCTACATCCAATTAATGATTTTTGCCAGGCTCAACTATGACATTTACAACAAGGAGCTCTTTGCAATCATAAAAGTATTTCAATAGTGGCACACCTACCTTGAGGAAGCCTGGCATTGCAATCCAAGTCTACTCCAACCACAACAATCTTTAGTACTTGACCACTATAAAGCAGCTTAGCCAGAGACAAGCCCATTGGTCAAAAACTCTGTTTAAATATAACTTCATTATCAACTACTAGCCAGGACAACTTGGCACAAAGTCCAACACCCTTACATGATGCCCTGATATATATTCAAAGAAATCCTTTAATGCAAATTGAAACACCTTCAACTACTATATAGTCATTTTCTCTGAATAGCTCAACACCATACTGCTGCTTGACAATAAAGGCCTCTTGAATTAGATTTGGAGTACCTTGACCAATTTGTACTTCTGCAACTATAAATCCCTGGAGTAATAGTACATTCTTTTCCTCTCTCCTCATTCTTTCCTCCAATTAGAAGCTCTTGCCCTAGAATGAGCTTGTCTACATTCTGGACTACAG